>BSSO01003373.1:0-16659 GCA_030267885.1 Mesembryanthemum crystallinum | reverse complement strand
CATTTGAGAACGGAGGGAGTATATAATTAGTTTGGCTACAAAATAGTTAGACTTTATTTGGGATTTGAACTATCTCCTCGTGGGAACGATCCTCTCTTACCCAATTCTACGTTGTTTATTTTTTGTGGGATTTAAGAATAGGTATAATTTGTATACGCTGACACGTATCAATATGTGTTGAGCGTCGTCTGCCCCCAGGTGTAGGTGAGAAATTAAGGCCTTATTATCGTCTAGACCCAAGCACCCTGGCGAGTTGACCTCTGGGATGAGCCAATCAAGTCGTACAACTGTCAGAATTTGAGACAATTTTGAGGAGCTCACTTCTAAATCATGAGAGCCGAGCAGATTTCTTGCTAGAGTCCTTCCAGTAAAGAAGTTTTAACCTCATTCACGGACTGCGCCAGCTTCCGATGGGTGAGGGTATGTTGATTGAAATCAAGAACCGCTTACTTCCTCGAGGACAGGTTTCCACCCCAACATTCGGTCTCCTCAATGCGATCGTTTACTATTTGTCATGTACGATCATCTGTTCTTCTATCGCCATCTCGTGTCAAAGGGACTTGAGTATTGAGCATGACTTTTGTTTGTCTCTCCACAGAAGACGACATAATGATAGGGGTTGAGTCTTCGATTACAGGGAGACATGCCAGCCATGCGACTCTAGTGCTTGTTCGGTGATAGGCGACATATCTGACCTACAAAACAACCCAAATGGTCCTTAGAGGTTTTACGGGAAAACCTCTCCAGTGCTTAAGTTACAAATGATATTTTTTAGGTCGGAATAGTATTGTGACAGTACTGTACTCTTTGAGATGAGCATTCAGAGTGGTTATAATAAGTCTATGTTGTTTGTCCCTTTGCACCTGTTAGTCAGGGCCTTTTATAGATTGTGGTGCACAAGACCCCTTCTAGTGCATCTCTGAGGAGGGAACACCTGACACTGGGCAACTGGCTACGTCGTTGAAAGCCCTTTCATGGAGGCAACAATGACATGGCTCGGTTTGAGATCCCAGTTGTGTAGGATCGCTGTGTCTAGACCTGGTTCAGGAACCACGCACATTATATTGTAAACTGAGTTTAATGTTAACCTTATTAATGTAGGAATCTATCAAGTTCTATGCCTCATAGACCTTTTTTTTTTTTCTTGGGGTATTTTATATGGTATCCTTGTATTTTGGAATTTTCTACATGGAGGACAGTGTTTTTTCAGTTTCTACGTGGTGCACTTGTAGTCTTGTAGTAATATATGTGGTAACTACTTATAAATAATATTGTTTGGAAAAGAATAATTTCTTACTTTTAGACCATCTTGCTTTACATCCTCGTCCGTATGTCCATAAAACCATGCGCTCACTTAGAGTCTCCAACCACTCATGAAGACATTTTTTAAAATTTAATCATAGTTAAGTAGGTATCTTCAAAAAATTTAACCATGTGCTCTCTTCGGTAACAATGAAGCATTGAGGGTGAGGAAAGTATTCTAAATGATTGAGGATGAATTTCATAAGTGAAATTTAGCACTTTTGTAACAACATAGTTACGCGGAGGACACTATGTAGAAAAACATTAATGTCCACCACATAGAGAAGTCCAAAATACAAGGATGTGAAATAGTTTTTTTTTGTTTTCTTTTTTNCCTTCCTTCCGCAGTTAACAATAACATCCCCTTCACCCTTTTAGCGGTGGACGGAGGATATCGAGAATCTGAGATGACCAATAGAGGTCCAAAAGGTACACTTGACGCATCACGCATGAGTATCACATTATTACATGACTACCGGATGTTGATTGACTTGATTCCTCTGCCAAACTTCAAACAGGCGGTAAACACTCTTCCCCCAAACAGGGCTTTACCGTTCCATCTCAACATTACTAGTAGTACTACATTATTTGAACCCTTTCTTTCTCCTTCCTTCCTTCAAATCTCAATCTCAATCTCTCTCTCTCTCTCTCGAACCTTCTTGTGCTCTCTACTGCTTGGTGATGCCACCGTGATTTGATTTCTTCTTCAAAACTCTCTGCTTCTTCTCTGTTTCTTCTTCGAAGCTCCAGGTATTCTCTATCGTTTCAATCTCTCTTTTCAATTTGCAAACAATTTTGCTTCTTCTTCTGTTCGTAACACTGATTGCTTCCATAAATTCATGTTCTTACCTTTTCTGATAATCTATTAATTTGAAGATTTTTCTACATCCAAGGCTAAACAGTGTGCCGTGAAAACATTATTATTTTGGTTGAAACCCAATGTTCTTTAGTTGTAATCAAGGTCACTAAAATTATATTCGTCCATTAATTGGACCCACAATGTTTTTAGTTTCAAATTTGATAAATGATATAGTATTGAATAGTGAACACTAAGTAGACACATAATTTATTACTTGGATCTAATGGTGTATATTAAAAGTTTTGATGATTAAAAATTCTATATATATTTTTCAAATTATTCTGTTTGAATCTGCTTACGACTTGAATCTGCCATAATACTAGTTGTTAAGGTGTCAATTTTGTTTAGAGATATTACACAGTGTACCCCTGTGATTTGGCGAATTGCACAGGGTGTCCATTTTTTAAGTTTCATGCAGCAACTACCCCTAATGAACACCATACCCCTAACCCCTAACTTCTGTTAAATTGCCGTTAAATGGGTATGTGAAAAGACTAAAATGCCCTCTTCTTACCCATCACCTACACCCACCCTTCCCCATCCTATACTTTCTCTCTCCTTCCCCTCAACCATCCCACCACCTCAACCATTGTCACTGCCACCATGTTTGTGAAATCAAGGGCACCCACATCAGACCCGGCATTGCTGGCCGGAGCACTAGGCCGGGAAGCACTGTGTTTCCTGCTTCTAATTTGAGTTGGCGACAGTAGTTGCGTAGCTTGAACAGATTGAGAGCTATTGTAATGGCGTTTGAAGTTGAAGAAGCTAGAACTGGGGCTGAATATAGTTGCAGAAATCGCCACCATTTCTGCTGCTAAATCCCCGCCACAACAAGTTTCTCTCTCTCTAGAATCTGTCCAAACTCTGGTTTCTGGAGAATTTCAAATCAAATGCTCAATAGAGTAAATTGTTAAGAGGACCACCATTTTACCCAGATTTTTGGTATAGGATGTGGGTGCCCTTGATTTCACAAAGGAGGATGTTGAGGGATTGTTGAGTGAGAGGATAAAAACCAAGAACAAGTTCAACTATAAGGGAATAAAACAAGCTTTTGTGGGTTTCATTTCAAATTTCAAATTTCTTTTGGTTTTGGTTTTCTGTGGTGATAGTAATGGTGGATTTGTGGGTGATAATGGGGATGGTGAGGTATTGGAGAGAGAAAGTGTTGATCTTGGTGGTGGCAGTGATAATGGTTGAGGTGGTGGGATGGTTTGGTAAGGGAGGGGGGAGGAGAGAGAAAGTAAAGGATGGGGAAGGGTGGGTGTAGGTGAGGGGTAAGAAGAGGGCATTTTAGTCTTTTCACCTATCCATTTAACGGCAATTTAACAGAAGTTAGGGGTTAGGGGTATGGTGTTCATTAAGTTTGTTTGTAGGGGTAGTTGCCGCATGAAACTTGAAGAATGGGCACCCTGTGCAATTCGCCAAACCACAGGGGTACACTGTGTAATATCCCAAAAAAAAAAGAACAGAAAGAAAAAAAAGAAAAAGAAAAAAGACACAAGCTCTATCATTCACCAATTTTTTATGTCCTACGAGTATATTTTTCCCACAGCAATACTTAATGACATTGACATGCCTCTACTGTACTGTTTGTCATAACAATGCTGAATCATAAGTCTATCCAAGTTTTAGGATAAAGATCGCTTCAATACTCCATTTTTCCACACTTATACATTACCTATATAATTAATACGTTAAAAATCTATCTTTCTAATTAATAAAAATTACTCCGTATGATACACATGTCTATCATTTAGAAAGATAATATGTGAATGAGCAAAATAAAGTATGAAGAGGATACTCATTCTTTCTCTAAGTAATTGATTTGTAAGATTTGTAAATTTTTGTATCTACATACCCACATAAATATATATTGTTGTATAAACCAAATTGACACACTAAAACAAGACAATTGTTGCATTTTTTCCCAACTACATCTTGCACACTAGGTCATTTATTCAAGATGTTCGTACTTTCTATCGAGCTTTTGTTCGTACTTCCAATCGAGCTTCCTTTTATTTAATTTCCATTTGCTCCATTGAGCTTTGATATCACGGATAAATCCATGATGACACATGATTTGCATAGGTTTTCATCTATTTTTCTTTTGGCTCCTAAATTTTGCAAGGCATCCTTTATGAGTACTTCACATTTTCCCTTCATTAACCAAAGAAAACCTAGCCTCGACTCATTCAATTGTGCATGCTTTGCTTCATCAAGTTCCGACCACAATAATTTGTCCTCTAAAACGAAAAAATGACACTTCACTCTCGAGCCGAGTATATTGCAATTAAAACTAATAATATAATTATAGTAGTAATTTTCGATTAGATATCGTTTCTTATACACACCATGATCTCAAGTCACTGAGCTAGAAACAGCAAATGCAGATAAATTGCCAATATTGTTTTATGACTCAAGTAAAACATCTTTTTTTATTCCAACTGGATATAACAACTCATAAACAACCTAAAATTACACAACACAACCAACCCCTCTAAAAACTCTCAAAATTAAAATGCAACAAAAATAAGAAAACACTAAAAACTCACTCAAAAATAACTAACCGTTATACCCCGGCCCAGTTAACCCACTATTAGTCCCCCCAGCCACATGAGTATTTTGTGCCGTAGTAGCCCTCCCCGTATTAGTCCCCGTCCCCTTCGCAATGGGACGGGTCCCCACCGTCCCTTCCACCACATGCCCACCCGCCGGCTCTCCCGTCCCGTGTCCCGGGAGAGCCGACATTTGGTGGGCCCCGGTGGAGTGCCCCGTGGCTCCAGTAGTCGAGTGGGAGTACTGGGGCCCATGCTCATCAGCACTCCACCTACCACCCGGACCCCCGGTGGTCCCGACCGGAGGTGCGTTGGTGTGCCGCTCTGCGGCGTTATGTGTGAAGGCCTCTTGCTTACGTAGCTCCGCGTCCGCCTTGCGCTCGTCTTTGTGCTCGGTTGCGAGGTCTTTTTCGTAGTCGTCGTGGGCCCGCATCCGATCCACCTTCTCCTGGGCCGTCGCCTTCGTCTTCTCCATGCCGGAGGCGGCTGAGGCGGCCACGTTTGATGCCGTCTCCTTCACGGATTCCACCATCTTCTTCCCTGCCTGCATGGTGATAAAACTGAATTATCACTTCTTCTCTCTCCTTTGACTTAGTCTTGTTGATGGTTTGACCAACGGATAATATGTCAAAACGGTGTGTTTTGTGTTTGTGATTTGTTTGTGATGGGACAGGGTTTATATAGGGTGAGGAGATAAATGACACGTGGAGAGTGATGAGTGTGGTTGAGACACGTGTAGTGTTAAACATACAATGTAGGGCGGTTATGTTACATGGTAATGCGGCGACAAGAGAGGGGGGAGTTGTGTCCAATACGTGTCCGATTAAGGTGGGAGATAGGACACGTGGGTTGATATATCAAGGTTTGTAGTAAAAAGTTAGCGGATTATATTTAGAATAGGATAACGAATGGCCTATGGGATATGGGCTTTATCTTGTGTTGGGAAGTTGTAGCACAAATCTGTATATCTTCTACCCAATAGGGATTCAAAGAATTTAGAGCCCCAATAGGGATTCAAATAATTTGGTAGTGGTTTTATTTTTCCCCCTAAATTATACTCCCTCCGTTTTCAATTGAAATTGTACGTGAGTTGCGAAAAACCTAACGTCAACTTTAATTGAGAACGGAGGGAGTATACGGTACTTCAGGATTTAATTTGACAAAATCGACATACATGTTCAGCAAACTTAGTTGTTACGGTGGTTAGTTACCTGTTTTGGTAAACATAGTTGTTTAAATATAGATGTTAGTCGTCCCTGTTAAAATTGGATTATTCAACAATATTAGTAGAGATCAATGGTTCAATGTATAGCTACTTAATCACTAGCAGTTACCTCAAAAGCTAATTTAGATTTCTTCTGAAACTCTATCCTTGACTACTAACCACTATTATCGGACACTATCTTACCATGAAATCATAATAGTACTGATAGACTTCGTTAAATTAAACACTACTTGAAATTTTGCTGCCGAACATAGTCGTAATACCCTTCCACTATTATCTTGCTTTAAAATATGCCAAATTTATCAACTAAACTCACTTCCAATCATCTGGCATATCTTCTTGTAGCCAATAACTCACTATTACCAATAAAAAGTATTTCCAGTACATCTTATAAAATATTTTGGAGAAGCTAATTTACTTGTCATAAAATGTTACTCTAATGGAAGTACCATAGTTTATGAACTCATGAAAGATAAAATAAGGAGAGGAAATGATTCAATAAAAAAGAAATTTTCATAATTAGTGAACAAATTTTTGGGAACACATGTTCAAAATTTCTCTCTGTAACTTAATGTACGTATTTTTGTGTGTAAGAATACCAATTTTTCAGCTATTCTTAAAAAATCATATATGTAACTTAAAGAAATGAATACTTACTAAACATGAGTGTCGTTTGAGCATTTTATGCAACACATAACTATTACAAAAATTCTATTATCAATTACAACAAGGATCGAAAGATGACTTATCAACTCATGAGTCTAAAAGTTTAAGAAGAGGAGATAAATCACAACCAATATTCTCCTTGGTCATTGCCAACGTAAAGTACAAAAAATTGAATTAGTCTCCGCTCCCATAAAGAAGAGAACCTTTACAACCATTTTGAGCTAGAAATTCTAACTTTCAAATTAGATTTGGTTTTGAGAGCCATTTTCTAAATTTTGGTTGTTTTCTAAATTGGTTTTAACAACTATTTTCTCAATAAAGCAAAAAGTAGCTATACTCAACCTAAGTTTTTCAACTATAACAATTCTAAGACGGCTATATTTACCGAACATGTCCTAAATGGTTGCATTTTACATCCAAGACATCTGTAACTTATTTATTTATTTACAGTTTGTGTTAGTTGAGTGCGGTTGATATGAAATGAATCAAAGTGTAAAGTAAAGAGTTTCCAAGGACATCAAATATTGTGACCTCAAACATATCAAATCATAATCTTATTCATAAAACCATAAAACATAAACCAAGCAACTAAAAGTATGCTTGATCTTCACACAACAATACACACAACCTTCTTAAAATCAAAAGCACACTACATACTCTATACTCCATACTTTTACCACTAATCAACATAATCTTCAATTTCATAACTTAAAGCACAGAGCCAGTAGAGTGACCAGTCCCATAACCAGTACCGGTCCCGGTCCCGGTCCCATAACCGGTATTAGTATTGGCCTGCTTCTGCGCAGCGTTATGCGCAACAGCCTCCTGTTTCCGAACCTCGGCATCGGTCTTACGCTCCTCCTTGCGTTGGGTGGCCAAGTCCTTATCGACCTGGTCACCCATCATCTTATCCTTCTTCTCATCCACCGTCGCCTTCGTCTTCTCGGCCCCCGCCTTCGACGACGCCATCACGTTCGATGCCTTCTCCTTCATCCACTCCATTTTGGAACTTCTACTCTTCAATATGGTATGCTAAGCTCAAGTGTTTTGTGTTTTTGTTTTTTTTGGGGTTTGCTTTGGTGAGGTTTTGATTTTGAAATGATATTTGGGTTTTGGTTTGTTTGGGTTTTTATAAGGTGGTGTGAACCTTTGAGACAGTGACACGATGTGTATTAACGTGGGCCAATGAGGATAATAGAGTTTTGTGATGGCAACATGTGTATGTTGAGCCGCGTTGTCTCTTGATTTGGGCTTGGTGAGTCATTGATAGTCTTCTGTTTTTCCACGTTTAGAATCTTTCTTGTTGCTCTAAAGTGCTAACACCTCACTAGCTTTTCTGTTTTGAGCATTTTTAAAGTTTTGGGTGGGCTGGGTCTATACTTACTTGACCCAGTACATCTTGTATTGGGCCGCATCATGAGATATTGGGCCATAATCTGAACCCAACCCCAAAATTTGGATTAGTCCATCTTCTGGGAATCAGCAGCGTACGCGTACTAGCTGAGTAGCCCAGCATATGTGGTGTATTTGCCGATAACTACCTTTAAGTTCCACTTTTTGCGAATAACTATCTTATAAAACTTTTTTTTTGAAAATAACTATCTTTTAACCATTTTTTTTTTTTCCTACTGGCTTGGAAAATCGCATGAATCATACTTCCATTAGGTGTTCTTTGGCACAATATTTAAGAAGATAAGGAAATGGCCAAATTGTCCATGCTTTACTAATGAGTGTAAAGGTGATAGTGACATGTTGATGAGATAAGAAAAGCGAAATAATTTATGCCAAAGTTGCAAATGTAACTTTTATTTGTGAACGTGCTAAAACGGAATGTATAACTTTCATTAATAGATGGAGAGAGTATTTAGGATTTGTTCATTTCAACGAAAAGTTGTCGAAGTCAATTGAACTAAGTAAATCGTACTGAATAAATGTTAATATACGAGATAAGAAGTCAAACTTGCAACTGAACTAAAATGAATAGTACATGACTGGAATGACGAAATGTACGTATACTCTTAAAAGTTAATTCCAAATTGGACGAATTACCACCTTTGAAAAGTACTACTCCATCCGTTCTCAAAACAAAGCGTAATTTTGATTTAAGAACGGAGGAAGTACTAAACTTTCACATTTTGGTGTAATACACTATTGTCTGTTGACAGTTCCTTCCTATTTGATGGGCCTAGTAATGTTTGCCATTACGAAGTTACAGTTAAACACGTTGTAATATTATACGTGCACCCACTGGGCCCATCAAATAGGAAAGTAAAACTCAGAATAGAATAAACGGATCATAACAAAAAGGCCATCAAAAATGTAACACCGAATAATCAAAAAATCAGATTCGGGATACAAACGAATCACAATGTGGTTGGTCCCCCCTTTCTCCATATTTTACCTTTCCTTTTTTCCCAGCATCAAAATTTTCCATTAACAGAAAAACAATTATAGAACAATTTGAAAAAAAAAAAAAAAAAGAATGATATAAACGCCCCTTCACCTCTCTAATAATCGCTCAATCAATCATCTCACATAATAAAATCTGAGATTTCAGAGTTCATTTCAGTCTCTCTACTCTGTTAGATCATCAGTCAACACTTCCAAGAGAGAGAAATGGATGTTGTGCAGTTGCTACAAAGGCAATATGTTGATTATGTAACTATTTTGTACAGAGAGGTACCAGAATTTTCTGGGTTTCGTTTAAATTTCTGAGTTTTTAGTGAATTTGATGGTTTCTGATGATAATTGTGGGTTTTTTTTTTTTAATGGGTTTTTTGAGCAGCAATTTCTTGATGATCAGTTCACACAGTTGCAGAAATTAGCAGATGAGAGCACCCCAGATTTTGTCTATGAAGTTGTCACCCTCTTCTTTCAAGATTCCGAGAAGCTCATCGAGAATTTGGCTAAGGCTCTGTGAGTTTATTTTGCAGATTTTTTTTATTTTTTTTTTAAAGGGTGATTTTTACTTGTGTTTTTTATTGGTGAATTGGGTATTTTTCTGCTATATGCAGTGAGCAACCCATTGTAGATTTCAACCAAGTTGCAAATCATGCTCATCAATTCAAGGGCAGTAGTTCTAGGTATTTCTCGTCTCTTCTCTCCTCTGTCTTCTCTCTCATCTTGAATTTTGTTTTCATCTTCATTTTTAAGGCTTTTGATTATCTAGGTACCAAAATTAGTGCTTTTCCAGTGTTTAATTTGCATAAAATGAAGTAAAATGGTAATTGATGTCGCCTGTTGTGGGCTAATCAGTAGTCAACAAGTCAGATCTTAGTTTGCTTCGATTGTGGCTGTTGTTGGTGAAATTTGGTTTGGCCTAAGAAAAGTGTTTGTAACTTGTAAGTTTTCAGTGTTTTGAAGGATGAATTTGTGTATTTGACAGCATAGGTGCAAATAGGGTCAAAAATCAATGCGTTAAGTTCCGGATGTACTGCGAGGAGAAAAACCGTGATGGGTAAGATGTTTGTCCATGTGCTTGTCTTACTACATTTCTTGTAGTTGATGCTTTACCATGAATCTACTTTGAGCTCATAAATGTGAATCATGTTTGCTCACAATGCATCATTTGATCACGATTCAACATCATGAATTCGACGCACTAATATGCTCACAGTTAATTTGTTTGATTTTCCATTGGATGAATGAGGTACTTTGCTCATGCTTTGTAGAGATGATTGGTTGTCTTCATGATGATAATTATGATTTTAACTATTCCAATACTGTTATCACCATAACGAAAAACATTCAATCAAGAGGCATGATGATTGGTTCATGCAAAAGTGAAGCATGATTAGATTGTGTCAAATGACTGACAGTTACTTTTTATGGGTGTAAGTGTGTTTGGTTTCTGAATTCATAGTTATATAGGTAAGTAACTTATGAAGCTCCAAGATACAGGATGTTTCACTTTGCATGGCTTTGTTTAGTGTAAAAGACATAAAGGTGCTGGTAAATTATATGTGTATCATCTTTTTTTCATTTTCCCACACCTTGAAATAGTTTTATGTGCTAAGATAAGGTACTAGTGTTGGATCGTTGGTTTGACCTGTAGCAATGTATGGAATTATGGAAAATCATGATTGTTATGCTACTCCAAAAGAGCATAGTTTTTTGGGGGCACATCCATGAACATCCACTTTTACTTTCTTTGTGGGCTTGCTGTGCTTGTAGTAGTAACTTTGTAACTAAAGAAGCTAAATAGCAAAGTTTTGCTGAGGAGTCCAGTGACTCCAGTCATATTTTCTCCTCAGTTGTTGACCCGTTAATAGCTTACAATAGTTCAATTAAATTTTTGGGCGCTCAAAGTGGCAAATATTGTAAGTTCATGTAGTGGTCGAATTGTTAACTCACTAAAATGGCTAATCAATGTACTCCCTCAACATTCTAGAAATTAGTCATGTTCATGTATGTGCTAAATAAGTAAATAGGAAAGTTTTACAGGAGTCCAGTCATATTTCTCAACTCATTTGTTGACCCATTAATAGCTTATAATAGTTCAACTAAATTTCTGGGCACTGAAAGTGGCAAATATTGTAAGCTCATGTAAAGATCAAGTTTTTAACTCACTACAGTGGCTAATCAATTTACACTCTCAACATTCTATAAATTAGTCATGTTCTTGTATGTGCTTCTATTGGAATAAAGATTGTGAATTTCTTTTTTTTTTTTTTCGTCTCTTTGTAAGGAGATTAAAGAAATTACTCTCCTTTGATTCATCATGCATTATTGTATTTGATGTGATTAGATCTAGCTGTTTATTTTCTTCTCGAAACTTCTAAATGTGATTTTTCCATTGGAATCATATCCCTCAAGATTTAAATAATATATATAGAGGTGTGTCTATTTTTTTTTATCGGGTATTGTAATACTACTTCCATATCTTATGATCTTTCATATCATATGATCAATGGTTATAGTATTGCCTTGAATTGCATTTAGTGAAGTTGACTAAAGTTGTCATGAATTGGATTTGTGTGCACAAAAGTTCGCAGTTAAAGTCAGTCACAGTTAGTTAGAATTGAACATGACTCTATACTAGATTATAATTCAATGGTTATATGCCTTTTGTTTAAATCAATCTGGCACCTTAGGTCCACTTGAACCAATCAAATTGTATAGGTCATATTCATTGTGGTCCTTGAGCTGACTTGATTGTATTTGGTGTGATTTGGTGCAGGTGTGTGAGTTGTCTTCATGACTTGCAGCAAGAATACAATGTCTTGAAAAAGAAGTTTGATTATCTTTTCCAGGTACTTCATTTTGCAGAATTGTAGCAGCTCTTATGGCTGAATCCTTCTTTTCACTAGTATTTCCTACAATAGCATATCCTTCTTTGCATCGTCAAACAAACAGAATCAGATGTAGTTCACCTCTATTTTACTGATGGCTGTTTTTGCACATATTGTTCGGCTGTTCGCACTCTTGAATTCCGCAACCCCCCACTAACTAGAATGAAGAAACACCCAAGGCAAGATTTAAATATACAGCAATCACCAAACTAATCATGTTCCTACCTATAGCTTTGGCAGAGAAGCATTGTCGGGCTGTTCCATCGCTTCCGCCTCTATTACTTCAATGATTAATTGATCAGCATCCTTCTTTATGTTTTGAATATCGGTTCCTTCTACAATCCTTTTTGAATCATATTTTTTCTTGTAAAAATAAATTTAAGGCTCTCTTCATTCCAACTGAACTGAATTGAATGGGATATAAATATATTGTAAAATGTGAGAAAGTGAGTTGCAGAATTTAAGTTAATGCAGTATGTGAATGACAAAATGAACCGGGCCTAGTACATGCTGATGTCTTTTGATATCTTGTGGTTCATCATTATTGCAGCTGGAGCAAGAGATTGTGAAAAATGGTGGGTCGATTCCATCCATGGACTAAAGCTTGGGAACGCTATTGTTTTGTAGCAAACCCGAACTGAGGGTTATTGATGTACTGGGAGAGCCTGGCAAGTCCTTTTATAGCTTTTTTCAGTCTCTGGAAGAACCATTGTGAATAACCATATCTATATCAGTTACCCTAGGAACTATACTTTTCTTGTAAGGGCATATTTTTGTCATTTTAAGCCATCAGATATCCAGTGGTGAGAATTATATTGTTGTGTCAGCAATCAATTTCAAGACCCTATCGAACACATCGTACTCGTAGACATCTTTCTTCTGTTTAGACTTGCATTTAATTTTATCAGCTTTCATTTTCGACATTTTTGCATTTATTTTGATATGATTATATGGTGAGGGACAAAATTGATATGACAGCATTTCATGCAATTGGAGGTTATTCGACGTATCTGTTGCAATATTCTGGATGTCGGTCCAACCTTTGATTTGTTGGCTACTTGGGATAATATTCATGTGTGATTCGATGCAATGTATAAGTCTATGGTTGCGAAATCCCTGAAAGCAGGGCTGGGTCATTCATGATTATTATTTGCTCATGGAGTTGCCCCTTGCCCGGCTATCTTGCTCCTTGAGAATGTATGCATAGGTGAATGATAATTTTCGAACAATAGATGATATATTATTAAACTAAAAAGTAAGTATCATTTAATTTTGAAATGGAATTAATTATTTTAAACATTTTTTTGGTCATCAAACTTCTCTACAACTTTTATTCCGTCATCTGCAAATCATGAACCAACAAAAATTGGTTTTATTTTGGGAAGGTTTAATGGGCATAAGGTAGTATTGATGAAACTAATCTTCTGGTTACAAGGATTTTAGTTCTAAAAGGGTATTATGTTGTGCCCTTAACTTAAGGTACTAATGGTTGGGAGCAGCTAAGGATCAATGAAAATTAATGTAAATACACAATTTATTTTTGAATATATCTACACTCTCTGATCCAAAATAAAAACGATTTTTGTTCCGTATCAATTGAAAGTTACACTCCTTTATTTGGTAAATTTAAGATTGAAATTACTATCCTACATTACCGCATTCTTCCCCCTTACCTGTCCCAAACAATTGCTTTATTGGCATTTTTATATTCTCTTATACTTCGAGTTAACACCAAAACAAGGACCTGAACTTTACAAAAAGTTTGATTTGAGGATCTGAACTATGATTTTAGTGGTTTAAGGACCTCTATTCAAACTTTGGACCAAAATACCCTTTCCTCCATAAATTTTTTTGGTTCTTTTTATTCACCTCATATCTTTCTATCTCATATTTTTTTTAATTGAAGATCTCAAATAAGATATGCTTACATAGTTAATTTTTGTACAAATAGAGTTTTGATAACTTTTGATGAAAAGTATAAAAATTTCTTATGAGAGTTATTCGATCCGCAATGAGCTTTCTGAATATATTTAAGTGAAAAAGAATTCACTATAGTATATTCATATTTTTTATTACAAAAATTTCTTCCACCTAATTTATAGGAAAATTGAGTTTCATTTCACTATTTATTTTTTTAATAAAAATGTAAACAAATTATGAAATGCGTGAAATAGTTAAGTACAAGCAAGAATATGTGTAACTTTTTATATTTCATCGGCACAAAAAGAAATTATAGTTTTTTTTTAATAATTTTTTCTTAGGGGAGTCGTTTTTTTAGAATTACTAATTGAATAGTAGAGTCTTTTCTTTTAAGGGAATATAGGAAAATACTTATGAGAAAATGTCGTATTTAAAGTGATAAAAGAGATATAATATAAAAATATTAAGGTAAGGGTATTTTGATCAAAAGTTTGAATAGAGGTTCTTAAATCACCAAAATCAAAGTTCAGGTCCTTAAATCAAACTTTTTGTAAAGTTCAGGTCCTTATTTTGGTGTTAACTCCTTATACTTCACCTACTAATCTTTCATTCATTAATATATGTGAAAAAAAACTGTAATTTCATGGAGATAATTATTTTTGAAGTTTCAATTTTTTTGGTGATACTTTATTCATTTCTGATGATATGTTTGAAGTTTTGCAAATAAAAGTTTGGTAAATCAATTAAACAGGTTTAACCGTTTATTGAATGAATGGGATTCATATCATGAGATTTCTTAGCTGAGATTTTTACTTGTTTATTTTAAAAAACATGAAACAAAAACACCTGTTTGTTTTCAAAAAGATGAAACAAAAACACCGTCCAAGGTATATTATATCACATATTTGTCTTATGTTTGGCCCACTGATAAACAAATTTCGGCTTATATATCAAATCATGGGTTCAAGCCTCGTAAGTAGTACCTACCCGAATTTATTCGTAAAATAGCCGAGGTCATGTATTATGAGGTACCCGTTAGGTGTTAGCCAGCCCCAATGAGGCAGGAAGTACTTTTTTTTTTTTTTTTTTCTTCTTTTCAGATGAGAGTATATAATAGCATATCAATTATTCTCATATCTAACACCTTTGCAAGTCCGACTTATGAATTGGGAAAATGAAAACAAATTTTATTCATAAAACCATCAACATTACATCAATCAAGCAACTAAAAAAAACTTTGCTTGATCTGTCACTCAAAAACAAAAAAAAAAACTTAGATTTGATCTCTTACGCACATACCATTACCGTACGTAGAACCTTCTCCACCTAGGAAGAAAATTAATGAAAACATACTAATCTAATCTAATGAAAAACAGTGTGGATCCCGTCGTGTGGGTCGGTGCTGGTGTTGGTGTTGGTGTTGGCCTGCTTCTGTTGCGCATTATGCGCATAAGCCTCCTGTTTACGGAGCTCGGCGTCGGCTATGCGCCCCTCCTTGCGTTGGGTCGCATAGGCCTTGTCGAACTCATCACCCATCATCTTATCCTTCTTCTCATCCACTACCGCCTTCGTCTTCTCCGCCCCTGATTTCGACGACGCCATCACGTTCGACGCGTTCTCCTTCATCCACTCCATGATATGATATTCCTTCAATTCTACTCCAATGTTTAGCTCAAATGTTTGTGTTTTTGTTTGTGTTTTGTTTTTGTTTTGCTTTGCTTTGTTTTGCTCTTTGATTTAAGCTTATTACTGAACTGGAGTTTTTATAGGAAGGATAGAGTTGTTTTGGGTGGTGACACGTGGGTGTACACGTGAGCCAATGAGAGGTCAAGTTTTGCGATAGCGACGCGTGTTAGCCTTGTTGTCTTGTTTTGGGGTGAGTCATCGATATTCTCTCGTTTTTAAATCTCAAAATCTTTATACAGTAGAGTTAGTGGTTGCTCAAATTTGGGCTTCTTTTAGTGAGTTATATAGGCATCCGCTTGGCCCAATTTATCTGGTACTGGGCCAGGTCTAAAGATATTGACCCATAATCAGAACCTGATCCCATTTTTTTTTGTTCTTGCTCGGAGTATTTCCTTTTGTCCTTTCATAGAGATATATACTCCACNTAACCAACATCTTCCATTACCGACAAAGCTCCAAAATACACATATACAAGTTACAAACCACAGTTCTGGGGCAACTGGTTCACAGGCAACCTCCCATGAAAACCAGTGTTGCTGCCCACACTGCAAAATCACGAGCCTTAAAATTATAGTCCCTACGGACCTACGGTGAAATTTTAACTTAACAGGTAAAAGATTAAATAAAGCATAAGTATCTAAGAAGAGGGAGTTGAACTTTCATGGGAAAGGAGACCCTACATTCAAATCGTCAACCACGAGTTTAGCGTCACTCATAATAATTGCAGCCTCACCTGAATGAAATTTTTTTAAATCATTGAGGGCACTCTGAATTGCCTTAGCCTCAGCTTCGACCGAGTCTGACTCCACTTAAGAGACATTATTCGATGATAGGATTAAGGAAAAAATTTCATTTATGGTACTTGACTTTAGGCCAAAATTTGGATAACTATCTTTTTAATAATCTTATTTTGGTTAATTGAGATTTTGAAAACAATCTCATTTTGGAAACTCTTTTACCCCAACTTTATAGATTTTCTATGGGATAGATTATTCCTCTAATTCACAGAATCACAAGAACAAGTATTTTCGAACTTGCTACTAGGTTTGGGCTCATAAAATTTATACCAAAAATTAGAATATGCTAGAAAACTTGAACCGTTACTCTCTTGAGAGTCTTAAGTGATAAAACAACAAATACAAAAACACCAACGTA
>BSSO01003372.1:0-16662 GCA_030267885.1 Mesembryanthemum crystallinum | reverse complement strand
GGGCTACTTTTTATATTATATAATAATTTTATAAAATTACCCTAAGTCGTAACAATGTAACCCCTAAGTCGATAAAAGTAGCTACTAAATTGTTAAAAGTTATTCTTAAATTGGGTCAAGTTGTATAAAGTAACTCCTAAGTCACTAAAAATAACCCCTGAGTTACGAAAAGTCACCCTTAAATTAGATGGTCTAACGGTTAGACGGTTGTATAAGAGAGTTACTCAATTAATAAAGGTACAAAAGTAAATGATTAAATGCGAAGAAAACAATTGGTTTTATATGGAGTTTCACCAAATATATACGTGGGGATGAATCTCTTAGAACCCATTCCATCATGGTTGACCTCTATCACAATTGATATATTTCCTTAATCAGATTACAATACTAGTTATTACTTACTTGTTTAGTGTGAGGGTAAAATCACTTATATATAAACACATCACAATTCTAAAAAAATTCAATTTATCAAGGTGGGACCTGTGATGTTACATTAAAGTAACACATCAGTACTTTTCTTTTTCTTTTTTTTCTTTTTTTTTTTTTTGTTTTGTTATAGAGGGGGCGCATCAACTAACGTTAATATAAATCGAACCTTAACTTGATAGTTGGAGAACAATTCTACTGAATTTTCAGGTTGAATTTTGATATACTAGGGCTTTCTATATTAACAGAATCTGATCTGGTTCTTTCATTCATCTTGTTTTTCAGCTGTTTTAGTTGACCACTGACATGATTATAACCTAATTTTGCCTTACATGTGAGAGTAATAATATTGAGTTCCGTACAAAATGGCAATGTTTCAAAATATTTCATCATGATGGTAAACTCACTAACATGCTATCATTTTAACCACCTTGGGATAAAATTACATAAATAAAAAAAGTTGAGGGATGTATGGTATAATAATAATGAGTGTAAGTAACTTTAGTTTTGGTAATCAATGTGGGGAACAAAATTGATTTGCTAACAGGCTTGCAATCATGATGAAGTTCCACTAACAAAAAGGAAGAGGGTACCAAAATACACAAAACATATTTTTAGTCATATAACAACATCAAACAGATTCACACAGTAAAGTGGGATATTTATCTTTGCCAAAAAACATTAAGAGTTTGATCTCAACTAGTCAATAATTGGCATTTTGTGGCTTTCATCTCTTTCACCTTTCCCTCTAATTAAGTTTGAAGTTATTATTTATTAGTAATATACTACTAATATATATATGTGTGTGAATATTGTATCTGACCCAAAATTTAACTCAACATGGTCCAGTTCTTCATGTTCAAGTCAGGCTGGATTCAACTCTCACTATGTCCGTTCTCCATTCAAAAAGATCAAACCTAACATCTTGTTCAAGGGCAGTAAACCACGAGTAATGCTACATTATCCTATAAGTTAGTGATGAAGCTTTTCTCCATAACGGGTGTGCCCCATATTATTTATCACCTCTATCGGGATATCAATAATCAGAACGGAATAAACTTTAGGGTAAATTTCAGAGAGATATACTGAGCTTTGGCCAAAATACACATAGGTATACTGACATTTGAGAAATTACATTGAGGTATACTCTGGTGAAATTTCAGCTCAACATAACAATTTTATGACAATATTGCCCTCAGTATACCTTATTGAAACCACTTTATATCAAAATATAAATTTAGGGCAAAAAAAGTTGAGGTGCTTACATTGACTAATTTTGATTGTTAATTGTATTTTACTAAAAATTTTTTAGTCAATCTTAGCATTTTATGAGGGATATGTCCAAACCTCTTTCAAGGGTATTATTGTCATTTCATGTGCTCCGATAACTGGATTTGTGAATTTGCAGTAAGCTTTTCAAAATTGGTATACCTCAATGTAATTATTCAAATATCGGTATACCTTTCTGTATTTTGGCCAAACCTCGTTATAATTCACTGAAATTAACCCTAAACTTTATGTTACGAATTTTTCTTTATCTCATTCTAATTATCAATATCCTGATAGATCTGATAAAATTGGTAAAGCTTACCTGTTATGGAAAAAGATCCATCATCCATACTCAGTAAACCACTTAGAACTTGAGTTAAATTTGGTGCCTAAAAAGTTGAGTCAAATTAGCTAGTATCCAAAGGGGGAAGAGAGAGAGATAATGAATGATTCTTGGCAGTGACTGAGATACATTATTTCAGAGCCCTTTTTTAACAGCGGCAATCCCAAACCCAACTAAAAATACTCTGTTACTATTTGACATCAACACAAATATAATGGGACCTTGTTGGTTTACTATTTGTAGATTGATTGTAGTGTTTGATGTGAAACCACAAACATTCATTTTTGCATCCAAAACAACTGTTACATTATTCCTTCAGAAAAAAGGGTTTCTGCATTTTTCAAAATTCCACCAAACCCAAGAAAAAATTGGATGTCCTTGCTTCTTTGACTTAACTTAAGGACTACCCAACTGAGATTTATAACAATGAAATGATTCAATAAGACAAATAGATTTTCATGTCATGAGTCATGACTATATTTCCCACTTTGATTTATTTAGCATCTTCTTAATTGAGTCATTCCTTGACCTCGTACTCTAATGACTAAAACTTAACTTGCTATATCAATACTAATATACTGATATTGACGAAGTCTTATAAGTAATGCTCGTTCTCCTCAACTTTTTATTGCTGTTTTTAGTTTAATTTGGTTCACTTTCAATTAGTCTAATACTATTCAATAAATAAAATTAAGCTAATATTCTCTAAGATTATGTTTAATCGTCTTTCTTACACAAGTTTTAGTTCAGCATTATAATTATTCAATTCGCAATCATATTGCATTACATGTGTAATACTATGCCACGTGTTGATTTATTTCTACATTTCAAATAAGTTTGATCCATATGGCGAAACATTCAAGTGTGTAAAATAACACGTAATTGTTGAAAACATTGTATGATGAAGGACATCCCCACCCAAGATCGTCGCAATCATGTATGGTACGATTATGATGGAAACATGAAATGCTTTCAAAAACTTCTTTCTATATCTTAGCAATCATGTAGTGAATTCATGAATCAATAGATCTATCACTTTCAAAGTATGGGCTGTTTGTGAGACTTTCTTGTGCTTGGCCAAGCTGTGTATATGTACATGATTTCTTGCACAGTTACATTATTCTTATCAAACAATGACATTTATGATTTATTTGGGGGACCTTATTAACTTTAATTTGCAACAAGGCACTAAGAATGTTGCTCATCCAATGTAAAAAAGGAGATAACAAAGTCAAACTATGTAGCCCTTTTGGTTTTCTCATTTTGTGTCTTCCTTTTTCTGCTGCCTGTTAAAAGCTCCATATGCACAAGCATGCTAGGGATTTTGTCCAAAAGTTTCAAAGCCTTACAAGCTTAAGCTTTCTAAAAGTGGGATGGATATTGATGTTTTTGTAGTGTTAAATCATTCCTAAATCTTTTTTTTAGATTATTTTATCGAGAGGGGAAAGTGAAACTAGATTAAATTCAAATATTATGTTGATTCAACTTGATTAGAAATTTACCCATCGTCCTTTATGGCATGACTGAATGAGCTCATTACAGTAACATTGTCTACTTGATTATCTAACGTTGAATATTAATTTAGTTATAAGATGACATTGTTTTTTTTTTTTTTAACTTGTCATTGTCTCACAACTATTTAATGTTATTTCCTTTTTATAGAATGTAGTACATTCTTCTAAAACTAGAATAAAAAGGATGATTTATCATGTAATGGTTAATGTCATGAATCATTATGGTTCCCGAATATGAGACTGTCTATATACATAATACATTTGATCAGTTATCGAATATAATAATAATTAGCTTTGAAAAAAAAAGTAAAAGGAATAATATTTATTCCGATGAAAAAATGAACTCCATAGTAAAAACATGTTAGCGTTGAATGGACAATTTTGTGCTTGATGAACATCTTTATTATTACATACCAATATATCATACTATATAATATATATCATAAAGTAATGCTTAATAACATGGTACACTACTGTACATATGCATCAATTGACCTCTAGTAGGTCACCTAAATTGAGCTTGGAAGGGAGATTTAGGACATAGAGAAGAGGCTCTCTACCATGGCAATTGAGAAAATTGGGTTAAATTAGCACAAATTTTGATGAGATGGTGGAATTACCTAGCTAGCTAAAAATAAGAAAATAAAAATAAAAGGCCGGTTGGCTATGAAATAATTCTCTCCCAACACAGGACCATAGGTGCCCTCCTGACACAACAATTGCCTAGTAACTAAGCCCGATTTGAGTGATTAATAACCTTAATTAAGCTGATTAAACAGCAATCTCAATTGACCCATAATCGAGCAATTCCTCGATCATTTGCTCAATGTGATCCTCTTCTAGTGGCTCGAACGGCTGATATTGCTGAAGTTGGGCATTCTCGACCTTCATTACCCAATTGGGCTCTGGGTCGGGTGATACAGGGCTTGTCGCTGGCGACCCGTGTTCAATGGCCCATGGGGAATGGGCCATTTCCCCATACTTCCCTGCCATGTAGTTGCTTGGGCCCGAGAATTGTGGGCCAGCCCCCCTTTGTTGGGCCTGCATTGCTGAATTCTTGGTGACTTGCAATGAGGCCATGTAGCAACGGTGAAGCTTAGCAGTTAGAGTGGCCGAGAGGAGCTTAGATGAGGAAGTTTGAGGGGCGTTCGGGTTGTAAGGGAAGTTGGTGCGGGCCCTCGGTCCGCACATGAGCCGGGCCGCCTCGTCATAGGCTCGGGCTGCATCCTCTGCTGTTTCAAATGTTCCCAACCAAATTCTTGTTTTCCTGCATATGACAAGAAATTCGTCTGGATAAGTAAGATTGAAAATTCCGTCAAATCAAATTCAGTTTAGTGTATTCAGTTCAATACTACGATTTAGTTGTAATAAAAACAAGGAATTTACATTTGCCAATTTGTAAAAGACATCATTGTTACAGTAGTACACTAGTATGTTCTATGTGGGTCCTTCAAGAACTAGCATGTGAAATGCAATGCCGCTGAAAAATTCAACCATGTAAGTAAAGTCCCACATCAAACCATTGCACTGTATAAGAAAGGTCAATTAACTACTCAATTATTACTCCAATAATTATTATTTTGTGCAATGAATTGAGTACTATATAAAAGTATGAAGACAAGTTTCGAACCCAAGTTGCTAGCATCATAAGTAAAAAATTTACCAGTTAAATTAATTGACAATTTTTTAACAACTCAACTATCATTATTCTTGTTTTTTTAAGGTGAATTCTTTTTTTTTTTTAATTGAGCCTCATTTTCAGAAAAAAAGAAAAGAAATGTAGCTTCATTTTGGCTTTTATTTAGTTTTTAGTCATCTAAGTTGAAGAAACTTTATAATGAACACAAGTAACCAAAATGAAGACTTACAATATGGGGTGGCGAATTTCGGAGACCCAAGACCCCCAATGCCTTTGCCGGACGCCACGGTATCGTTGTTGCGGCCTCGCCATTGTCGTGGAAGAAATGTTTTCTTGTAAGCTGTATATGCACACCAAGTGTTTGATAAAATGTCTGTGAGAGAATGAAAAATGTTGAAGAAGAAGATGAAGAGAGAATTGTGACAAGTGATGAAGAAGAAGAAGAAGGGGGGAGGATTAGCGGGGGATTTGCGGGGTTTATGTAGTTGTGGCCTATACAAAGACAACAATGAGGTGGGCCCCACTTTTTTTCCTTTGCCCACTACTGGGCACTGGCAAGCAACCAATTCTAGCATCATGGGTCCCACACTAGAGTATATGGGTCCCACATTTGAGGTGGGTCCCTTTTGGTATCATAGGTCTATGGCTATTTAAAAATTAAAATTTTAAAATTATTTTTTGTGTTTGTAATTTTCTTAATTTGCTAGTTACCAACTGGCTTAATGAGACCTTAGGTTTTGAAGTGATGATTATTTGATTAATAGGGTTAGACAAAATTTCAAAGATGACCAAATGCAACTCACATGGTTATCATAATAAGTCATTGTACCTTCCATGACACAAACATCCAAAGTTTAATTATTTTTTTTTTGTTTTATTTTAATGAAAACCCATTATTAATTTCTTGATGATCATTAAAATCTAAGAGTACCCATATGAAGATTCCTCATAATAGGAACTTTTGTTTTCAGGTGAAAAAACATCATTGGAGTATTCTATATGTAGAATGCCTATGTGCATTGCACAAACTCAATGCAAGTAAGAAATTTGGAGTGAGGAAATAGCATCATTTTAAAATAGAATATAAATGTTGTATGATACATCAAATAGTGTTTTAGTTTTATCATTGTGGGTTCGATGAACTAAAAAGATTTTAGGGATATATGATGAGTCTTCAACTATAGGTAGTTATGATGACAGATTCGGAACAATAGAGTTTCAGATATACATTACATGTAGGAGATATGTAAATTGCCTATATAGTAACAAATCTTACGAACTATTATCTTGACACGGCGCTCGGTTATTTTGGGAGAGAAATTGGACAACTAACGTTGCATGCATGTGAAGATCGATAATGGATAACAGATCAGAAAGTTGAATAGCGGTGATTTGATATAAGAAAATCTACATCATCCGGATCACTTTAAATCATTAATCTCCTGTATATTACATAGATTACCTGTAGCAGAAAGTTAAGCTATAGGTCGTACCGACGAAAAATTGGTGATGAATAGTTCCCTTGAGCTCCAATTGATGAAAGTAAAATGTTGTTGAGAAATGTAGTTAAAAGCATTGATCATAATAACCTTCTTTGAGACAAAGAGGACAATGATTCCCAGACCATAATAATTACCCTTATACTAATCAAAATCATTTAGTCATATCTTAATTACTGTAGCTAGATATTGCCCATTACTTAAAGCTAATATATGTTCCCTGAAAGACCAAGGGGAGAATTTACAAGCACATTCTAAGAGGATTACAGCTGGTTAAAAGTTTTGGAACCAAGATAGTGATCATGATCCAAAATACATTTATATAATTAAATTATTACATTTTCTTTTCCTTTTTTTTTTTCCCTTTGTTCTTTTGGGGATATTCAATATACCACAAAAGCATTTGCAATACAAGATCAAGTAGGCCACTCTACACTTTAGTTAGTGGTCCATTTCTCAATATTGAATATGGTAGTAAATATAAATATGGTTAATGTTTTCTGTGCTTTGATCATTTTGTGGGGTTACATATATAAATAAACATATAAATACAACAAAAAATTCCACAATAAAAGTTTCCTAAAACAGAAAATATAACATATGCTCATCTTAATTACTAGGGTGGGCACACTATGAAGTTAAAAGGTAAGATGCAAGTGGTACAAAAGAAGTTTTTGTTAATTCCCCAATGTTAATTTTTTTTTTTTTTCTAACCACAAAATCAGAGCTTTATCATTAGTATGTGTGTGAAATCAAATTGGATCTGGGTAGAAAACTTAATCAAAGGATTAATGATTTTGGATAATGTTAAATATGATTTGCCAAGTTGAATTTGTTTAGCTAAATAGAATGGTTAATCACTTTAATCTTTAGTACAAAAAAAAAAAAAAAAAAATGTTCTTTTTAACTTTCCTTTATTGTTCTGTTTTTTTTCTTTTCATTTATCTTGTTTTTGCATGGTGAGGAAGTCCATGCTATAAGCCACTACTGTTTACTCACGTGGGAAGAGTATTCCCCCATCCCCGCTTACATGTGCGCCATAATATATGATGTATCAATGGAGAGAAAATAAACTCTTCTTTTACCTAGTAATAATAAAATAAAATAAATATATTTAGCAGTATTATTTTGAAATGTACACAACTTAAACTCACAATACGTAAATTTTTATGTGCAACCACCGTAATTAATGAGGTTTCTGAACTCTCATAATCACTCTTAATTAAATTGTTTCAAGTAATTATTTTTAAATTCAAAGTCATTATGAAAGTGATGAATACTGAACTTAATTCGAAAGTCACCTTAAAAGACGTCTCACCATGAGACATTTTAGAGCAACGCTACAAGGCCTACTCCTATTATATATATATATATATACATATCTCAGAAAAATTATCAAAAACGATAATCTATCTTTCAATAACGTCACTTAATTAATCTCACGGCAACTCACTGATATCCTTACGGTAGATAAACTCTCTCCAAATCCGAGTTACATAACATAAACATAACTATATGCAGTACAAAATACATGCAGATCAGATAAGATCACAATAAGAGGATGAGATAGAAGATTATCTAAACACAAAGCAATTTCTGTGGCAATGGCAGAGCAACCCAGAGTTATGTTGGTGTATGCTAACTGATGATGGTATTTTTTTGTGTCTTTTTCTGTTTCCTTAGCCTGAGAGGCCATATCAAATATTGAGATTTTCATGTTACAGAACATGCATATTTTGATCGTGCATGTGTATAATGTCGAATTGTTGATCAAACATATAAACATATTAAAAAAAACACAAAAAAATATAATCATATGTTATGTTGTGTTGTTGTGTTGTGTTCTGCTACATTCATTGTATGTCTTTTGTTTTGTTCTTCCACGTGCAATCACTAATTAGAGTTTTTATTATAAATAATAATTGAACCTTGTATTGGCAACTGCTGCTTTGTCTTCTACTAGTAATTGCTCAAGGATCTACTACCACTAGATTTTTACTTATTAAATGCAACTTATATTATTGTCCTATAGCTATATGATAATGTAGATGTTACCTCATCTAAAAACAAAACAAAACAATTTTTTTTTTTATTTAGATGTTAAGTTTGTGAAATTTGTAGGTATCAAAGATGTATGCAAAATATGGGTTCGAAAAATAGTATGTGAGTTCTTTGTATATATACTTAAAATGTTTAGTGAACAATGGTCTTGAATGTTTCTCCAATTAAATTTTCAACTTGATATTGTTTAAATTCTTGTGGACTTGACTTATGACTCGTATAGTCGTATGTTTTTAGTTTTTAGTTTTGGCTAGGTGAACCAGAGCTCTGGTAAGATTAGAAGCTTATGAGTGCGCTCAACCATTTCATGTAATTATGATGATCAATAATGGGTCATGGATTGGACTCATTAGTTATTCGTACTCAAGAATTGCAGGTCACTACTCTACCATCACAAACTTTTATTACTCACAATTTAAAAGTGTTAGCGTAAGGAACTTTATTTATGTGCTTCATGAATAAATTCATATAGGTACTATTCATGACAGTTGAACCCTTGACCATGTGTATAACATATACAATCGCTTTTTTTTTTTAATTAACAAACGTATAGTAACTTGTTGACTAGTGGGTCAAATAACTCTTATTAGATACAACGTTAAGTAAACTTATACTATAAAACTGCATTTACATGCGATAAATTATTACATTGTTCAGGATCAATGGTCCCTCTCTCACATAACCATATTTATACATTTAGTTCATCATAAATTAACAACCATTATATAAGGAGTAACTAGTTTGTATCCCGTGCGATGCACGGATTAGAAATGTGATAAGTTGATTGTTATAATATTATTACTATATTTTTCTTATCTTTTTTTTATGAGTTCATTGGTATAACTTTTTTTTTCTTGAAATTTTATATATTTATTCGCTTTAATGTGAAATTTTGCATCAATTAATGTGTGCTTTGAAAATGAAGTTTCGCTCGAGTTTATAATCTTATCTAATTTAGGTGTGAGTGGAACCAAAAAAAACATGCCTATTGTAAGTAGATTTTTAGCTTATTAGAGAATTAGTAATCCATTTTACTATTAGCTTAACTTATAAACTAAGTGAATTTGATAGGTATTCGTTTATTTGAATGTTCTTTGATATAACATTATTAAAAATTGAATCAAAATGAGTTAAATGAATATATTTATTGTCATATCATAAATATATCAGGAAAAAATAGCATATATGAATGTTGGGGTAGTTGGTAAACAGTTAGTATCAAAATTGAATCATCGAATCTTTTTAGCTATGATTTTTTTTTTTTTTTAAATTGAGAAGATGAATGTGGTGCTTACATGACAATACATTGCGCCACGTCAATGTATATATGGCAGTACTCAGTGATGACATAGCATGCTGATGTGTCGGGCTATGGTTGAATCATTGTTTTTTAAACTATTTATATATAGATTAATAGAAATAATTGATTATTATTTTTCCCTAACGGTCAGTAGTTTGAAAGTGAGGGCCTATGACATTAACGTTAACCTTATATCCAGTAGCCACCCCCCTATTCCTCATGCAATGTATAAGCAACAAATTAAACGAACTAACAGAACATGACCCAAAAAAAAAAAAAAAGAAAAAAAAAAAGAAAAGAGGAGAGCCACAAAACTATAAAGAAAAAAGAGGTCTTAAACCTCATGTGCCTCGAGCTAGCAATTTGATCATTTAGTCAAATAAAACTCAGAAAGAGTTTTCACCTGAGAACGAAAACAGAGGTCCTTCACCTTTTGTTTTTTCTTATCTACTAATACTCTACTCTTTTTTTTTTTTTTTTTTTTTTGTGTATAACCAATTATTTAATCGGAATGTAATCAATTTATCCAAATAATTACCCAACATATAATTGTCATATGTTGATAGAAGAGATGAGCAAATGAGACTAACACATAAAATGTACGTAATTGACTACTTCACATATCCACAATTTGTTTCTGGGACGGAACCGAAAAACTCATGTATATGTTCGCTCTTTATCATGGTTGATGAGCAACTTAGGTTAATTAGGTCGTCTCGCTTATTAACTACGAGCTCTACCAAAATATTGCGAATGTTAGAATCCTAATTCAGATTAAGATCCGTTATAAAAATCCGTATAATTAGGAAAAAGGCTAGCTAGTAGATTTGTCCTAATTAGGAAAAATCCTTGAACAAGCATGTGATGAGCTGACTATCACTAAAACGGTACTACTATTAACCATTTTTAATGACAGTAAATCGCATCATTAAACTAGTTGTCTAATCAAAATCTTTAAATGATGTTGACTCAATGGTGTAAAAAAGAAAAAGAAAAAAAGGAAAAAATTCATCTAAGAAGAAGATCTTGGAAAAAAGCTTCTCAAAACTGCAGATGAGATGACTAAAAGTTTTTAATTAAGAATTTTTGGAGTAATTCAATTGGATTGTTATGGTTTTTGGTTTACAGCTATAAATAAACTACTAGAAAAAAGGTCAAGAAATTTTCAAGGGTCAAGGAAAAAAAAAAAAAAAAAAGTGGGCCCATAGGCCCAAACGCGTGATGTGGGCCCCACTAGTTGGGCTTTGTTTGAATTTGTTAGTACTCCAACGGTATTTTTTTTTAATTTTTTTTTTTTTCCCTTCTCTTGCTATGTCACGGCGCTTCTTACGCGACCAATCTCAAATACCCTAGAAAAAGCCCAAAAATATGAATAATGAAATAAGTATTTGGAATTTATTATTTATTATTTATTATATATGTATTTATTTATTTATATATTGTCAATTGAAAAAATAGTAAGATAGGATGTCACTATCAACCACAAGTTTGTCATACGTACACCATGTGCATGTACATTTCAAGTTCATTATAACTTGTTCAAGTGATTTTATTTTATCATGATGCTTACAATTGAATGAAGAAATTGCATCAAAGTTTTAAGCAATGTAAAAGGTAAATGGTAGCTAGGAAAGATTTTGTTTAATACTCCCTCCGTTCCACCATTACGTGACCATTGTACTATTCACTCTAAAATTAATAAAGAAATGGTGTAATTTGATATGTATAAAGAAAGATTGAGATGGATAATTATTAAAATAGGTAAACAGATTGATGGTGGGGATAAATGAGTGCTATTTAAATGAACAGTGCAATATATATGTTTGAGTTAGACAACGCTGTGCACGCAGTGACCACATAATGGTGGGACAGAGGGAGTATAGGGGTAGGATTAATGGAGAGAGTTAGATGTTTACATATGGTCATAGTGGATGAGGAAAAGTTGGGAACTTAATTGGTCCATACGATAATTTAAGTCAAAATCACTCATCAGTTAATCCATACTATATACTCATATAAAAACATTCATGAAAATTTACGAATGGTATTTCATTCAAAAATTCAATTCATCTCCTATCAGGCCGCCTGGTATATCGGGCGAGTATTGGGCAAATAAAAAGTGGTATTACATAAGCTAAAACCAGTACTAAAGTAGAATTGCGTAAGAAAAAAGTTGTACTAATTTTAAAGTTGTCAGTATTAACTTTTGGATCACCAGTATCAGTTCATAGAGTACGAGAGTACCAGTACATCAGGCGAGCTGATATGATAGTTTGTGCCGAAAATTAGCACTACAAGTGTTCAACCTATTTGTATTAAAGTACTATGTTTGATAGTTTTGGGTTCTAAGCTTTTTGACGCGGTTTGTTTTATCTAGAGTAGTTTTGGGACTAAAATTCTAGAGATAGAAAAAGAGAGAGAATTGTCTTTGGATTTGGAGAGACAAGAAGTGAACTGTGTTGACAGCCCCAATCCCGCAGTATATGGGATATGTTCATTTATGCACACCACAGCACCCAAGTTGGTTTCATTTTGTTCAACGACGACTGAGAAAACAAAAAGGAGCTTATTACATGACAACGATCTTATCAAACCATTTACATAAAATTCTCTTTGTTTGTTACTACTTTCTTATGTTAAAAATTTAATGACTTGCGACAACAATATTTGATGTAGATTTGGCGGTTGATATAGTATCATGTTTAAGAAAGAATTCGTGATTAAACACTACTTAATTAAACACTATTGTTGACATTAGTATTAGAGAGATGGATAATCAAGGTAGTGGTGTATGGTGTTGCCATGAAGATTTGCTTGTATCAATAACTTAAAATGCATGTGCACCATTGCGCATCATTAGACGGGTATAGTATAATCCGAGTGTATTCATTTCATCTTATCAGTTACATTCAAATTTTTTACTTATGTTCAAGGATTAGTCAAATGTGTTCATTTCAACTTACTAATTTATAGTATTCAGTAAGTTAAGTTCAGGAATTAATCAGGGTGTGTTTATTTCAATTTACTAATTTTGTCATTCAGTTGATTTCAAATTGTCCAGTTCAATTAAGTTAAGTTAAGTTCAGATTATCCGATTCAATCTAATTCCACATTCAATTTATTTATGTTCAGATCGTTTAAGTTACAATTAACACACCCTTAGTTCACATTGTCAATTGTTATGCCCACAAAGTCACAATGACAAACAAGTCAATCACAAATTCACAAGTTTGGGAGTGGATAAACAAAGTATACATCTTATTCAAATCTTGTAAAAAGGTAGTACAAAACTATACTGTATTACAGAAATGATGATGAATGTTTTCATTTCCGCGTTGTGTTAACAAATCCTGCAAAAACGACCTTACGTTACCAGTTTACCACTCACGAAACTAATATCTTCACATACATACATAACTAATATTACTAACAACTACCAATTTGGCTGCTTTCAGACATAACTACTACAGTATATAGTATTATTAATATGATTAAATACTACCAGCAATTATATATCTAATGCGTAACGCTATTTGATTTGCTTAGCTAAGCTTAAGTTTAACCACATGGATTTGGCCACTCTTTTCCCCCTCTCTCTAGTCTCTACTCGCAAAGTTATTTTAACCAAAACTTTTCAATATAAGTCGTCCATTGATTATTGTTCATGTCGGTGTAAGTTTACTTCTATTTCCTCCATTTGAAGTTTAATTTTATATTGGACTTTTCATCATATGTAATATACTCCATCTGTCCCACTCAAATGTTTACAAACTGTTTGTGGAACGAAGTTTAAGGAGAGTATTATAGGCTATTTGTTTCTAGATTTGCCCTTGAAAAAAAATGAGTATTTAAAGGTGAGTTGATCTGAGGAGTTATATAATGGGTTTTATTAGGAGAAATGATGGAGCGGAGAATTTTTTTTTTGTATTTGGTAGATAGTGGAGGGGTAATATGCAGGTGTTATGGGGATTACATTGCTTTTGAAACATTTGAATGGGATACATATTTTGTTGCTTTGGAAACTTTTGAGTGGGACGTATGAAGGGAGTAATAATCTGACAATAAAGAATTACTACCCCCTTCGTTCTCAATTGAAATTGACGCTTGATAATCAGTAATTCACATGTGCGTCAACTTCAATTGAGAATTCCGGAGGGAGTATAATTGTACCAATATAAAAATTATTGGAAACTACTCCATATCTTGTTGCTTAAAGTAGGCCCAACCCAATAGATAACTGGGCCGTAAACACCAAACCTGACGACTGGTTATGTAGGCCCAACCTTAGCAATGCCTCGTAAGATAATGGTTGGATAAGTGGGCAAGCAAGCAGCAAATCAAATGCATCTTTAAAATTAGACCTGTCAAGAATGTGTGGACTTATTCGGCCCAACACTCAAAACACAAAAATAAAAAATAAAAATAAAAATAAAAATTGAAGGTATGGGCTAGCCTATTGGTCCAACTCAGTATTAGTTTATTCTTGTTTTTTCTAGGCCCAGTTAACTTTATGTCTGGGTCTCTTGAGGAGTTGAGGACTCAGCACTCAGATGCTGAACTCAGCAACAAATTTAACTCAGTGGAAAACTCTTTAAACAAATGATTCCAGTCCCCCGGATGACCAAATTGGTATGCGATAATATGGTATTTTCTTTGTTTCGAAAACACTAGGATATAAAAGTTGAGACAGGTGATCCCAATCCATAATTTGACCCTATGATGGTAGAACAACTTTTTTTTTTTCATCATTTAAAGCCTTGTTTGGTTTAGTATTAAAAGTGCTCTCACGCACATCACAGTCTTATCTTGTCAACAAGGTTTATTTTCCAATGTGGAGTTTTTTTAATTACTACTATTAGTTTAGTGGAGTTATGAAGCTTGATAGTAAAGTTGCTTATGAGCAGGACGATTTATTAGGCTTGACTCGTGTAGCCCTGGAAAAGAGCTGACATGTACATGATGCGTTAGGCCGACGCAGTCCGACTTTTTTAAACCGTTCCAATGAATAGAATCGTATAAATGAAACCTTTAACTTAAAATATATTACTTTTAACCATTGCAAATACCTCATAATTCCTTTCTATTGGTGAGTTCATACTAATAATATAGGAGTCTATCTATGAGCTTCCTCTGCGTTGTAGTAAGTCCATTCTTAACACGTTCAATTCGCATATGTTTATGATGTCTCAAAGGCAATCTTTATTCGACTAAGAATACATAGCAAGTTGGTGGAGAAGTCAACATGAACCCAGCTTTAAATCAAATAGAAAGGGCAATTTGCTTTCTTTCTTGGATCTTAATGTAATAATATTAGTATCTTCAATTGGAAAAATAAACATGTGAATAATAATAACTTTATTGACTCAGTGTAAGTCAAATTCGATTACAAATCTACTGCTTTGTGATGGAGATAAATTGGTGAAAGGTGAGATAATTGATATGCTATGCAGATTACAATTGCCATTAAGAAATGCAACACATATTTTACTCACTAGTTCCATTTTGTGCAAATAAATTAAAGGAAGTCGTAATGAATTAATGATGTATCATCAAAACAAGTCTCGAACCCAAGTGATGTTTATTACTCCTAGGTCGAAATATAAAAATTTACTCCATAATTTTGAATCAAAGACTATTACTATCTGACTATCAACCACAGTTTCAAACTTTCAATAGTGAGTAAATTAAAGGGATATGGATCCTTTTCATTACACTAGTTCTCAACCACAAGTATGCACATTATACATGTAGATTCCATTCATTTCAGATAAGTTGAAACATCGAATGATATTAACAAAGTTTAGAAACTTTAGAATTAGGCTTGGTAGCTGTAACACACATTGCACACCCATACTTACAACAAATAATGTGGGATTGAGTTTTATTTTCCTTAATCTTCCCTGCTACTTAATGAATATTTATATATTTTTTTTAGTGTAATTAAGAGTGTCATGATCCATATATATACATTAAAAATTCAGCATACAGCTTACATACTCCTGTGATATATTATATGATTAGATCATATAAATCCAAGCAAGCTAAGGGTATGCTACTAGTTTTATCATATTATTTTGTGCCATGAGATTAAATATTATATGATGTAAAGCAATGATTGTTTGAAACCAAGTCATTAAGGAAAGAAGTAGTAGAACTAAAGAGAAGCCAAGTTCTTTGGTTGGTGTGTACTGTGTGGCATAGTTGGCTGGAATAGTATGTCATATGTGGGATGGTTGGGAGAGGAGAGAGGAGAGAGAAAGAGTAATTAGAAAGAAATCAATAATAATAAGCTAAGCCAAAAAAAGATTAGGTTAACAAATACAACATAAGTACTTAATATTGTTGTTGAGATTAGACTAGTAGCTAGGGAATCTAACCACATGGTGGGGGCTATGTTGTACATTTCTTAATTGCACCTAAAAATATAAATATGTGGTCATATATATATATATTCAGGTTGAGGTGCGAACTAAACTTATATGCGAACTGTGTGAACTTGAAATCTAGGCCATCCAATTCAAAAATGAGGGGCTAAGATTCATCCCATATAAGTGATGAACGTGCATGTTATGGGTGATAAATTTCGAAAAGTGATGAATATACGTTTTACG
>BSSO01003371.1:0-16664 GCA_030267885.1 Mesembryanthemum crystallinum | reverse complement strand
AATAAGGGCAAAATTGTCCATATATTTAAAATATCTAAAAAAGCTAACGGCGTAGCCCATTCTGTCAAGCCGAGGGTACGAAAAACGTTAAATGCAAAGTTCAGGGGTACCACAGGAAATTTCCGTATATTTTTTAACTTATTGTATAGATTTTCCTTAAAACACAAAATATTTAAAATTTTTAAATAACAGTTTTAATTTTTATATTTAAAATTTAAAACTTTGTTTTTATTTTATTTTTTAGAATATTAATTTTAATTTTGAAATTTAAGTTTTATTATTATGATTTTTAAAATTTTCTATATTTTTGATTTTTTTTATCAATTAATATTATAAAAGAGAGAGAAATATAAAAGTCAAACATAGTCATTACCAAAAAAATGCATTGCAAGGGCATAATCGTCATTTTATGGCTTAGTGGGTACGCTGATCACTTTGTTGAAAGTTTAGGGGTACCCCACGCACATTTCCAAAACTTTGGGTACCACAGGCATTTCATCAAAGTACAGGGGTACCCCAGAAAATTTACGATTAAAGAAAAAAAAAATCTCTCGACGTGTGTGCATGTACGTGTGTGCGTGTGTGTCCGTGCGTGCGTGCGTGCGTGCGTGCGTGCGTGCGTGCGTGTGTGTGTGTTGACAAGTAGAGATTTCCTTTATTCTTGAGTGTGGCTTTAACATTTTCCATACCGTAATGGTTGACAGAGCTCCTTTTCCGTTAGTTTTTTTTTTTTATTATTATTTTTTTTTTTTTAAATTATTTGACTTAGTTAATGTATGGGGCACTGTGAAATAACTGATATACCCTTACTTTCCTTAATTACACACCTGTTAGGTATTTGACAATCAATCCTCTTATAAATCTGAAGAAATTTTTTGGAGGTCTAACAATGGTGGGTGGGTCGATTTATAAGGGAAATGCGTGTCAAATACTTAGCCGTTCTGTAATTGATGCAAGTAAGGGTATATAAGTCATTTTACTATGCCCTATGAATTAACTAAGTCAAATAGTACAAAAAAAAAAAAAAACTAACAGAAAGGAGCTCCATCAACCATTAGGGTACAGAAAACATTGAAGTCAAAGTTCAGGGGTATCACTGACATCATTGGAAAAGCGTGGGCACCACTGGCATTAGGCCAAAGTTCAAGGGCACAACAGGAAACTTCCTAATTTCTTTTCATAATATTTTTCTATCTCTCTCCCTTTTATTCTTAATGTCATGTGCAATCGCACGGGTCAAAATAAGTGTATATATATATACCAAATGGGTTTTAATGCTTATAAGTATTGCAGATACACCCAAATTGGCACCGGTGAGAGGATCTCCGACCACAATATAATTCAGTGCAATAAATGAATTTCTAGGCATTTATAATAATTTCCCCCTTATTTACTTAATCAGATTTCCTCTGATTTGAGTGATAACCTCCCTCATAAGTGGTCAAATATGAGTGCCACTCAGTGGTTGCATAACCACTGGTTGATGCCTGATGCTGCACTCCAAGTTCTGTTGATGTCCTAACTGTTTCTTGGACATTAACCTCTGAATTAAGTGAAGCTGTAGCTTGTGTAGCATCTGTAGTTGCTGCCTTAGACCCATTCTCATCTCTGATTCTCCTATTCAATCCTCTCAACTCAAATTTCTCTTCATTTTCACATTGAAGCTCTGTAGCTGTTAAGTCATTGAATCCTTCTATAGATTCCTCTGACGCATACCCTTCATCATCAACAGTCTCCCCATCTTCAGCTTCATCAACAAGATCCTCAACAACAACCCCAGCACAAGCTCCTACATTCTCTTGCAGGTTAGCTTCAAACACTGGAACCTGTCTTCTTCATCACACTCTTCAGATTCATCCTCAACCATTTCCTATGATCCATCTTATAGTGCTCATCATCTACTATATCATCATCATCAGTTGTTGATTTTTGTCCATCTTCATCAGATAACCCAATTTCAACAACCTCAACTTTCTTTGCTTTCTTGAATCCGGGGCTTCTTCTCAAATTCAAAGGACAAGAGGATGTGGGCTTTTTTTAATGGGTGGATTGATTACACAGAGATGTAGGAACTTCATTAGAAGGATGAACAATCCTTTTTGGGGTCAATATTTTCCTTCTTAGAGCACTATGTTTCACTCTAGGAGTTTTTGGACTAATGGTCAGGTAATAAAGACAGTGAGCCTACTCGCCAGTGGTGTTATCGGGGAAGTGTTTTTTGTAGCTTTAGGGGCAGTAGATGGACCAGTGGGAGTGGTTGGTCTACTGGGACTTGTTGGCCTAGTGGATGGGGTAGGCACAGGGGGACTTCTGGGGGCAATGGGACTTGTTCGGGCAATGTTTTCTATACATGCAGGGGGATTACTTGCAGCATTGGGACTAGTTGGGCTAGCAACACTGTTTAGGATAGAGTGACTGTCTTGGCTTGTTTGTTATGAGGGTCCCACAAGTTGCAATTCATCAACCCTAAACACTTCACTTAAGTCCACCTACTGCTACATCTACTTTGTTAGTAGAATAGATATCAACGAAATTGTTCTCCTTGGCATAATAAGCAGCTTCTTAAAGTGTTCATCAGTTATTAGTGTCCTCAATCCACCACTTCTAAGAGAAATACCAAGCTCCTTATATCATAAAAGATGCAAATTTCCGTATCCCACTTTTGTTAGCTCCAACTTCAATTGATCCATGCTAAATTCTGCTAAATACATGTTCATATTTTGACATTGTCCCCACACATAATCATTCAAATCCAAATTAAACTAGAGAGATGAGGGTTAGACTAGAGAGATGTGAGCTATATGATTGGGCTTAGATCAATCACGGAGCCCTAGTCAATCCAAATGCCTTTATAAGGACCTCAAGGGGTCAATTCTTCTCTTTACAATTCCCCATTCCATCATACTAGGTATTCCCTCTTTCTCACTCTAGAACCCCTCTCCCATCTCCACTCTCCCTAACTGTGTTGCTCGGCCACACGTGGCCAAGGAGGTGGCCGGCCAACTCATGCACCACCCCCTCTTTCTTTCTCTTTCATTTAGCGTGCATGGCACGGTGGTGGGACCATTGCCAGCCAGGCTCTAGCCTTGTGGGCGTGACGCCTGTGTGGCGATGGCGAGGGTGGCCGGCCTAGTGGCCGTGGCCATCGCCCCTCTCCCCTCCTTTTTCGCTCTCTTTCTCTCTCTTGCTCTCGCGGCCATCACAGGGGCTGCTGCCAGTCAGGCCGACAAGCACCACCCCTACTGTCACCGGTGGCGTCTGTGACCAACCGTGGCGTCACCAGGGGTTGGGCCACCCCCGCCATCGCCATCTATCTCGCGGTTGCATGGGACCACCACCAGAGCACGGTGGCTGATGGCAGTTGGCAGCTGCCGGCCGGCCAGTCCCGTGGCTGGGCGAGGGTGGTGGTTGATGTTGTTGAGTTTAGTTTTCTTTGGCTTTAAGTTAGGGATTTCTAATTAAAATTATTTTTGTTTTGATAAAAAAAATTGTAGGGAAATTCCACTTGGTATCCCTGTACTTTTAACTTTTTCAATTGGTACTGCTAATCAAGATGGTGCCCCTGTGGTTTTAGAAATTGAACTTCGTGACCAAAATATGGGTTTTTCGTCGTGTTTTTCCATTAATTGATGACGTGGCACTATTCGTACTTCCTAAAGACCAAAAAAACCTTGAAAAACACACAAAAATTTCCAAAATCACCGCAAAGAGGAAGGATGTCTGTTTTTAGCGATGAAAGAAAAATAGAGGAAAAAATCTTAAATAAATGTAATTTCGTCACATCATTAATCCGGTAACCATTAAAAACTGTTTTAACTCATAAACTAGCACCACATCACCAATTAACGGAAAAACTTGACGGCAAACCCATAATTTGGTCACGAAGTTCAGTTTTCCAAAATCATAAGGGCGCCATCTGGATTAGCAAACAAGTTTTGGGTACCAATTGGAAAAGTCAAAAGTACAGGAATTTCTCAAAATTGTATATTTTGATTGCTGAAAATTAATTTTAGAAATTAGAAGTGATCAGGTTTCGATTTTTATGTTTTTCATATTGTGGAAATATTTATTTAATTTTTAGAATATTAATTAGGATTTTTTGAGACCAACCCCCTTAAAGTGGACTTTTTGGAAAAAAAAAACCCCTTATAAAATTTTATTGTGGGGAACTCCCTTATATAAACTTTATTTTGGGGAACCCCCTTATAAAAACAAAAGGCCATGACAAACACACCTTAAGTCATTTTGCGGCCAGTTTAAATGGGATTTTGACCGTTTTGACCTTTGTCTTTAAGCACGTACTTGCTTAAATATACAACATGTGCTTAGGATGAGGACAAGTCGGTTAAAACTTCTTTTAAATTGGGCGAAAAAAAGATGTAAGGTGTGTTTGGCATGGCCTTTTATTTTTATAAGGGGGTTCTATACAAATTTTTTGTACAAGGAGGTTNAAAAGTCCATTTTATAAGGGGGTTCCCCACAAAAAATCCTATTAAGTATTTCAAATTAGTGCTTTTGCGTGTTTTGATGCAAGTTGGGAACTTACTAAAGAATGATTTAAGAGAGATAAATAATTGACCAACCCTAATTTGGAAGTCATGAATATTCCAAATTCTAGAGTTTATATTTTTATAAAGTTTCCTAATTTATTTTAGGATTATGATTTCTATTTTCTAATTCTATTTAGTCCATGTTAGTAAATCCTTTGATTCTATTTATGGAAAGGTATATATTCCTATTTTCAAATACGATTTCAAAGTTTATATATTTTGAAAATTATTTTATATTTTCAGAATTATTACTTCAGGAAATTCAATTATGTAGAAAATCCCGAGTAATCGATCTCGGACTACCGTGCTAGCAACTTGCCTTTGTTAGGAGGGTTTATTAGGTATTGAGCATGCATTCTCTCTTATAAATCTGATGAACGATTTATAGTATTCAGGCCTTGTTTTCGAATTAAGTGAATAGTATAAGATTATGTTATTAATTAATTATTGCATATTTAGATCATCAATTGCATGACATACATGCTTTGCTAATTGATTGTCAACTTATGATAACATTCACTTGAATTCACATGACTTTTATATATAGCATGTTGAAATTTATTCATGATCATCCACAGGCAATCATGAGATCATATGTATTATTCATGAACTATGATTCGATTATATGATTTAGAATTCATGATTGGAGTTCATAGACCTTCACATGGTAGCCGAAACTTTGTCCTTCTATATACTCATATAGCATATAACTGTTATATTATACTAGGACAATCCCATTCATGAAGTAGACTTGCATATAGTCTTGAGTTATGAAAACACTCGTTTCTGCATATGGAATTACTTGAATTGATTAATAAAGAGAATAAGACTTCTAGAGGCCAATGGGAGTAAATGGAGCATAGAGTGGTATGCATACTATGAGTCTGTAAGTCCATCACTAGAATCTAGTTATCATACAAAACTATAGCTTGAGTGTTCTACTGCTCTATTCTTTCAATAATGTTGTGGTATGTTGCTATCAGTTAGTGGACTCTCTTATTTCTCTAAAGGCGACACTTCTTATGTGTAATTGTTTGTCACACTTACGGGAATAATTCGCAATCGAACCCTTATTTGATTATATGCTCCTATATGCATTCAAATGAATTTCTCAAATAAACAAAACCTCTTTGGAGTGTTTTATGTATTTTATGGAGTTTGCATGCCTTACTCAAATTGTACTGATTTTATGAATTTCTATTTTCCCCATGTGATTGGAATGTTCTTGTTCCAGATTGATCAAGGTACAATGAGCCATCACTCTGCGCTAGGATGAGAGTACACCTAGTTGGTTATGATGGAGACAGTTTTATATTCTTTCGGATTATGAGTTTAGTGGCCATGTTTGGGGCCTTTGTATTTATTTACTTTAGTTAATAATGGATTCTTTTAATTATGATCTATTTGACAAGCTGGTTTATATTAGTAATTGAGTCAGCTCTTTTAATTAGCATGTGCACTTGACCTTCGGGTTGAGTGCGGCGGTCAGTCATCCCGGATTCATTGATAGCTCTTTCCCTAAGTGGAGTATAGTGAATTCGGGGTGTGACAAAGTGGTATTAGAGCTCTAGGTTTCTCTAAATGAACTTAGGATAATAAATGGAATAAGAAAGATTAGGATTTAAAACTTGGAATTGAGTTGGTTAGTTATAAAGCAGTGAAAGTTCCGAGTGATATCTTGAGAAGACTTGTGTGTTTAAAGAGATTTGCTTAAAGATCTGCCTATCCGATCTTTATACATGTTCTTTTCTTCTTGTAGATCTTTGTACGCCTAGCACCATGGTTCTTACTAGAGGAGCACGCCGTTACGCTATTCGCACCTTTCCTAAGGGCTTGAATCATGAGGTCAACCCTGAGTCTTCCATGTCATTCTTCTTGATTTTGAACCTATTCCCGAACCCATGCCTGAGAATGAGCCAGTGATAGAACCTTTGAGGGAACGCTTAGCGGAAGATGTGTTTGAGGAACTCGAAGAGGATCTAGAGCTAGAGGATGCCCCTTCATCTCCTTCTTATATTCCTAAGACCCGTACTGCTTCCCATGAACCAACTGAGTCCAAGTCTATCCCTCATGCCTAACCTGAGTCTATGCCAGCTGTTGAGACCTCTGGGAGTGTTGAGATCCCGTCTCACCTTGAGCATAACATTCAGAATTTAGCTAACCAATACCAACGTACCTAAGATCCTTTTGGTCCTCCCTTGAGTCGACCTTCTTCTCCTGCAACCAGCGATGAGATCACCCCTTTGCAGCTTGGGGAGGCTGTTAGAGAGTTCATAAGAGTGCATAACTACACAATCTCTAATGAAGAAGGTTTACCCACAGTGGAGGAATTCACTGAAGCCATGCATTCTTTTGCTCGCGAGATTACTTAAAACCCTCATAGGCTTGTTATTGCCAGTCCTACTCCTAGCATGGAGAGATCAGATGGATACCCAGCTTTGCATTAGCCGTAGAGGTCGCTATGTAAGCTACAGAGTCCCATTACGACAGGAGTGCATCGCTGCATATGTTGATAGCATGCACCAAATAGCAATTTATTCGGATAATATAGATATTTATATATTTGAGATAGTAAATCCATACAAATTAGTAATCAATATGTTTAGCTAGAAACCAGTATTGATTACTGGTCTAGTTAATTAATTGGGCTAAAAGTAGTTTCGGTATGAACCTAATGGGTCACACATAAGTCAAGCTTTTGATCATAAGTTGTATCAATGGTTTGGGCCCGGTTGATCTATAATAAGAGATGTGGGAGTGGTCTATGGAAAGTTAATCCCATGTCCTTATGGCCATAGGATTAAGTTATGGAATGTTTCAATAAGTCTTAGGGCTCTAGGACACTTTAGGTAATTGTTTATAAAAACAGCCTAGCGTTGGTTAATTGGCACACACATCAGACCTCATAAAAGCCAATTAGTGATCTAGTAATCAATAGTTGGTGATTAATCCTTGATGGGTGGACTTTATATTAGAGGGACTACGTTGGAAGTTCTAATACTATCCACAAGAGTTCAAGGAGGAATTCATGCTTCACAGGTATAATCTTTATGATTCATATTATGTCATGTGTATGATCTTACTTATATATGATGTTTTAGCTGATTTGATCACTACATCAAAAAGGCTAAATAGCGACCGAAATTTTTGTTGCAAAACACTGAAAATCGATCGCTAATCACAAATACCGATAGATTGGCGACAGAATACAGTTGGTTGCTAAAAGGCTGGTCGCTAAATTTGGCAACCGATATAGAGACCGAATTTAGCAACCGAATCGAATTAGAGACCGTATCAAATCGGTTGCTAAATTAGAGACCGTATGAAATCGGTTGGTAAACTAGAGACTGAATCAAATCAGTTGCTAAATTAGAGGAGACCGAATCAAATCAGTTGCTAAATTAGAGACCGAATCAAATTGGTTGCTAATGGACCGATTTGATTAAGTCTCTAGTTTAGCAACTGATTTGATTCGGTCGAAAAATCGGTTGCTAAATTAAGGTATTAGCAACTTAATTTCAGTCACAAATTTTTATTTTGAGACGCTAATTTGTAATTGTTTTGCTCGTATTGGAGCTAAATTTCATTTAAATCACCCTGTAAATTGTTTCTTTTACCTGTTAACATTAAATTTTAACATTTGAATTCCATGTTGCCGCTAATATATGTGAGCAATCAAACATGGCAATAATAAAATCCAAATATACTTATGGCTTATTAAAGGAAATAACTCCTCTAGTGGCGATCTAGCGCGCTTGCTATCGCCACCGGCCGGAAGATAGGGCATAAAAGAAAGAGCCGAGCACCTCAACGACAACGCGATGGTCCTCTTGTCTCTATCGGAAGCTCAATCAGCAACCGGTCTGAACCCCCGTTTGATCACTCAACACCGACTGATGTGCCAATTGCTAATCCTAGCTTGGCGACATTAAGTAAAGGGCTTGGTTCAACAACCCCTAATGTGCCAATTAATGCAGCTCGACGGTTGGATCTTAGCCGGAATGTTAGTCTGGAATCAACACCGGAAGTCCCTGCAAAACCTCCTCCAGAGGTAACCCTTCCTGATGACCTCTGGCAAAACTTGTTTGCACACAATAGGAGCGCCTCTAATGGTATGTCACTCAATTTTATTGCCCCTTCTGTGGTTGATGGAAATTCTGTGGTTAAGTTGGATAAAGATGAGGTTGAAAAACAGAATGAAGTGTGGAGAAGTGCTATTGTGCTTTTATGTGGTTGGTGATTCCCCAAACTTTACTTATATGCAACGGTTCTTAGCTCAACTCTGGAATAATGTGGCTCCACCTTCACTATTCTTGCACGAGGAAGGATTCTTCATAGCTAGGTTCCAGTCACTTGCTGATAGAGATACAATCTTGTATACTGGACCTTATTCTGTGAACAACCTCCCTATCATTATAAAAGCGTGGACCCCTGACTTTGACTTCAAAAAAGAATTCCTTAGGGTTCTCCCCATCTGGGTCAGCTTTCCCAACCCCCCCTCCATTACTGGGGTAGTGATTCTTTAAGTAGGATATCAAGCTGCTTGGGCAATCCTCTATTTGCTGATGAATACACCTCAAAGTAGACTAGAATCTCATTTGTTAGAGTACTTGTTGAAATTGATGTAACGCAGCCTATTCTGGAAGTGATTACTATTGAAGATCCCAATGGAACTTCGTTTTTACAGTCAGCTGAGTTTGATTGGATCCCTGCCTTCTGTAAGAGCTGCCTTCAGCTTGGACATGATTGTGAGAAACATGCATGGATAGCTCCTCCTAAACACAAAAGGAATGGGGAAAAAGGGCCTGCACCTACAGAAAAGCCTAAACAGCAACAAATGTGGGTACCCAAGAATATTCTAAATGCTCCTGATGTAGAAGCAGAGCCTAGTGGGCCTGTGATCGTGATGCAAGGGTCAAACTACACTGCCACTGAAAATTCCTTTCCTGATAGGGTTCTTAATATTCCTGTCAGTAACTCATTTTCTTCTATCAGTGAGACAATCCTTGAACAACTTGAGAAGCCTATTGAGAAACCTTCAACAGAGCCTATGGATAGTGATGATAATGAGGGTGTTTTTAATCCTGAAGGGGTGGGAGACCCTGGAGGGGCTAGCTCATCTACATCATGAATTGGTTGTTTTGGAATGTTAGAGGCTTGAATAAACCTTATAACCAAAAGGAACTAAAGAAGTACTTATTTAGAAATAAAGTCTACCTAGCTGGGATCCTTGAGACAAGAATAAAGGAAGCAAATGCTCAGAGAATAGTATCCAAACTTGGCCCAGGTTGGGAATTTGCTCACAACTACTCTAATGCTTACAATGGTAGAATATGGCTTATTTGGCAACGTCAACATATTGATGTTCACATCACTCTCACTCATTCTCAGTTTATTCAGTGCAATGTTGCTGGCAGATATTCCAACTTTAGTTGCTCTATATCAGTTGTTTATGGTCTTAACACAATTGAGGAGAGGAGAGATTTATGGAATACACTTCACCATATTGGCTCTGATATTACTGATCCTTGGTGCCTATGTGGGGACTATAATACAGCTCTCACTTATTCTGATAGAATCAATGGTAACCCTGTTACTGATAATGAAACTAAGGATCTGCAGAGGTTCATGGACAATTTGCAACTGAAAGAAATGAAGGCAGCAGGGAAGACATATACTTGGTCTAATAGACATGTGTCTAGCAGGATTGATAGAGCCCTACATAATACAAGCTGGCAATTTCAGTATGGCTACATCACTGCAGAATTCAGAGAAGCTTTATTCTCAGATCATTCTCCTATTTATATTAATATTGAATTGGGGCACAATACAAGAAGAAGACCTTTTAGGTTTCTAAATATTCTTTCTGAGCATGATGAGTTTGGGAAGACTGTTGCTGAAGCCTGGGGCATACCTGATGATATTAGCGACTTGAAGAAGATCTAGAGAAAACTTCAAAATTGCAAAAATCCTCTCAAATTGTTACTCCAACAGAGTGTAGGAGATATTGATGAGAAAATTGATAATGCTAGAGAGAAACTGATCCAACTGCAACAACAAGCTCCTTTCCCACTGGATACATATTGGCATGAACAAGAAAAAGAAGCTAGAAGAGATTTGGAGAAATAGAATGACACACAGGAAAAAGTCTTCAGGCAGAAATCTAAAGCACATTGGATGAAATGTGGTGATAGCAGCAACAAATATTTCTTTACCATGATGATTACCAGATACAACAGAGGCCACATTACAACTCTTGTGAATAGTGATGGGGTCAGGCTTTGCAAATATGACCAAGTGAAGCAAGAAGTTATGTCCTTTTATAAATCTCTCCTGGGAACAGTCACTCCAAATTTAACTCAGCTCGATGTAAACATTGTTAGACAGGGGGCTCAACTCTCCTATGAGCAACAACAATTTCTTAATGCCCCAGTTAGTGGTTATGAGATTAAAACTGCTGCTTTTTCAACTGATGATAACAAAGCCCCAGGCATTGATGGTTTCAACTTTTGTTTCTACAAGAAAGCTTGACATCTTATTGGAGCTGAAGTGACTACTGCAGTTCAACATTTCTTCAATATTGGATACCTCTACCCTCCATTCAACAACACAGTGATTACCTTGGTGCCCAAAGTCTCCCAACCTACCAACATAAAGCAATTCAAACCCATTGCATACTGTTCAATCCTTTACAAGATCATCTCCAAAGTGATTGCTCATAGACTCCAAAAAGTAGTCAGCTCACTGGTTCATAGTAGCCAATCAGCTTTCATTCATGGAAGGCTCATCTCTGACAATATTATTTTAAGCCATGAGTTGGTGAAAGGGTACAATAGGAAGCACATCTCCCCAAGATGCATGATCAAGGCTGACATTTAGAAAGCCTATGACTTTGTTGATTGGCATTTCCTTGAACAACTGCTGAGAGAGCTTGGTTTTCCAGTTAGAACTGTACAATGGATCATGACTTGTGTGACAACTGTTAGATACACAATCACATATAATGGGGAGCTCACTGATTCCTTTGAATCAAAGAAGGGTTTAAGACAGAGGGATCCCATTTCCCATGTCCTCTTTACTCTAGTCATGGAGTACTTACACAGGTGCTTTCTTTCCCTTAAAGATAATCCTAACTTTAATTATCATCCAAAATGTCCAAATAATGGGTATAACTCACTTATGTTTTGGTGATGATTTTCTTATGTTTGCAAGGGGGGATCCTATTTCTATTAAGCTCCTTTATGAACATTTCCTCAAGTTCTCCTCCTCATCTGGGCTCAAAGTTAATATTTCTAAGAGTGAAATATATTTTGGAGGTGTATGTGGCCATGATAGATTGTAGATTATTGAGGAATTAGGATTCACTGCTGGAGAGCTCCCTGTAAAGTACCTTGGAGTGCCACTCTCATCTAAGAAACTCACCATCAGTCAGTATAAAGTTCTAGTGGAGAAGATGACTGCCAAGATTAAGTCATGGGTTGCTAAATTTCTTACCTATGCTGGCAAATTACAGCTTGTGAAGACAGTTTTGTTTGGTATACAGGCCTATTGGGCTCAGCTCTTCATCCTTCCTCAGAAAATAATGAAGCTCATTGAAGCCACTTGTAGGAGCTACTTATGGTCTGGAGAGTATCACATCACCAAAAGAGCACTTATCTCTTGGGATAAGACATGTCTCCCCAAAGTGCTAGAGGCCTTAACCTCATAAATCTGAAGATATGGAACCAATCTGCTGTATGCAAATTTCTATGGGCCTTAGCTACAAAAAAGGATAGACTATGGATCAAATGGATCCATATCTATTATGTTAAAGAACAGAATATGATGCAGATGGAGAATCCCACTCAAGCTTCTTGGATGGTTCAGAAAATTTTTCAAATGAGGAAGCACATGGGGAATATAGGTGACTGGAACACCATTTTACAGAGTGGAAAGTTCAAGATTAAGAAGGCCTATGACGCAATCAGAGGTCCAGTTGTAAATGTACCATAGAAGCAACTGATATGCCATAACTTCAGCCCTCCAAAATTTGTTTTTATTCTGTGGATTAGTCTGCACCACAAGCTGAGAACCAGAGATAAACTGCTAAACTGGGGGATAAACTGCCCTGCTTCTTGTGGTCTATGTGGCCAAGTAGATGAAACTCATGAACACATTCTATTTGAGTGCCCATTTGCTAAGGAACTGTGGAACTCTCTGCTGAAATGGGTACATGTTAACAGACCCATAGGGGACTGGGACCAGGAATGTCAATGGGTGATGAGGAAATCAAAGGGCAAGTCACTAAGAGCAGCTAGCATTAAAATGATCTTTACAGCAGCAGTATATACAACATCTGGAATGAGAGAAACATGAGAATGTTTCTGAACAGGGCTACCACTATCCACAGATTGGTTCACAACATCGAAGTTCAATTGCTCATCAAAGTTCGTGACAACCGCAAGATTTTTGATTACTTAGAAAACTTTTGAGATTGTTGTATAGTTTATTGCTTGCGAATGAAGAGTGGCCTCTCCTGAAACCCCTCCTAGAGGGTGGGCAGGGGGAACCTATTGATGCCGGAAGCAGTAAACACTTAGCTGTACTTGAGTTTCTTGGTTTGTACTAAACTTCCATACTTGGTGATTAATAAATTTCTGATTAATTACCAAAAAAATAAAATAAAATCCAAATACACAACAATTTGATATCATTAATTATATAAAACCATAGTTAGAAAATACATAATCTGAATCGATACGATTACAAGATAACAAAATTTCACATAAATAACAAAATTTAGCCACCTGTAGACACCGCTCCCGGTGTCTCTTAAGTCCTCCACCGCCCGATGACGAACAATATGGCACACTCGGAAATGACGGTTCCTCTTCTCAAGTGAAAACCCCAGGAAGATAAAACCCAACTCTCACCCTCACCTTCTAGCCCTTTCCCTAAGCTTTCCAGAATTTCAAACGGCTCCTCAATTGGAGTCCCGGATCAAAAGTTATGGACGTATTAGTATTTCGACACAAAACCGAGCATGGAGCGGAAAACAGTTCAAGTATCCGCCCAAATTCCCTCGGGAATCTCAAATGGACCCGGATCCATGGATACATACCATATTGGGATTTTTAAGTACAGCCTACATTTGAGTTCTCGACTAATCAGAGTTCAATCGTACAGCAAAATTCCTAAACCGCCAGGCCGGTCTTGAGACCGCTGGGTCGTTCTGGCAAACCGCCAGACCGATCTCACCACCAGTCTGGCGGTGGGAGCTGGTGGTCCCAGGCTGTTTTCTTCGTCTCCTTCCGCACTTTTGCGCCTATAAATACACCCCAAACTCCTCATGTCGAGGAGGAAGAGAGCCTTTTTGGGGAAGAAAAAGAGAGCACATTTGGAAACTCAAGACCCCTTTTTAAGAGAATTAACATCTCTTTAAAAGGACGATTCTTGAGAACACCATTGTGATCGGCAAGAAACCACAAAATTGACCCACCAAAACATCCCTTACACCATAAAACAAACCCACCAAAAACATCCTTTACACCACAAAACAACCCACAAAGCAAGCCACAAAAGCCGTCAACTTGGGGTTACTAACTTGAGGAAGATCTGAACATAGGAGCTCCGATCCAAGGTAGCCATCCCGAGGGCGATCTGAACATAGGAACTTGGGATTGTTTATTTGTGTGTTTATGTTCTCGTGTGCTAATTGAATCTTTCCCCGAATTGAATCGTCATGCACACTCGGCTAAAGACCACCTAAAATCCATCATGCTCATATAATTAGCACTTTTGCATGAAATCTTGTTAGTTTGTCAAAGTGATCGCCTTACAAAAATAAGCTTGCTTTTTTTTTGGTAGATAATTCGTGACAACTCACATAGGTAATGCATAATTAAGGGCAAATAAAACGGCATGACAGATATCATGTGAATAAATGGCATAATTCGCATTAACTTGAAAAACCATTTGTATAAGTTCCGCATTCCCAAACTCAGTATTTCCCTTTCTTGGGCATTGAAGTCATGGCTTGGCACAGTTATGGTATCTCGCTAGATATCCGTGGCTGACGCCTTTACTGTTTCCGTATTCCTGAAATACGGTGGCGACTTCTTCACCTTACAAAACAAATCGAGCAAAACATGATAAGCAACGGTTACGACAATCCCCATAAAACAAAAAAGCCAGAAAGAGCCGCGCATTGCAGGGTCCCACAGATTGGCGACTTCACTGGGGACTAAATGAGTAAATGAATGCGATTCGAAAGTTTGGATCAAGATAATGCCTTGCTTGCCTTTTGTTTTTCATGACATCTTGCCCGTTGCATTCATACATACATTCTTGCATAAGAGTCTTACGTGAAGTCCTCACGTTATCTACCAGAATTTCACCCCCGGGTTTGTATTGTGCGCCATTGGACAATGTGCGTCCACTCGATGTTGGGGGCTAGCGCGCGTAGATACATTCCTAACCCACGATACCTTCCCTACCATTAACACGATGGCGGGATAGACGCCGTTTTTAGCCGCCCCACGAACACACGTGGGTGGCTAGAGATGTCGACGTGTGGGAAGCCATCTTAGCCCCGAGCCTAAGCCCATCGAGTCGAACTAGAACCTATGCCTAGGCGTAACTAAAGTATCATGGTCCATCCGCATGCTTGATGACTTTTGCGCTTATGTGCTTTGTGGCTAACATACTAATTTAGAAACCCTAGAAATAGGCGTCTCTTTAGGTGCACGATTTGAGTACTAACTCGTTCGCTCCCCCTGTTTTCAAAAATCCTTCCCCGGAAGAGCCAATGACCCTGGTCGCTCCTCTAGGTGGACGTTACGTGTTTCAGCCTAACACAAAAGAGAGTCTAGAGAGTCTTTTACTTTACACGAACAAAACAAACAAATTCTTTTCTCCTTTTGCAAATCAAGAGTTGTCCTCTTAGCAAATACACCTTTGGCATGAGCACGTAATGACCCTAGCGGCCATGTTGAGGCCAACTTCGAGAGTCTTCCCCTTCATCCTTTTGGCAAAAAACCTTTCCTTTTCGAGTCATGTGCTAAGATCATCCCTCATTCAGGATAGGGGACCGAAGGAGAAGGTACGGACCTCCGTTATGGACTAGAACACCCGGTTCAAGGTTGATACGTCAGACGTCCGATCCCAGATTACAGACATACTCACTCCCTTGGTCCGACGAAGCTACACCAACACCAAACATGGCACCTGATGCACTGCCTAAACCCACTCTTGCCCAAGTGGTCGGAGAACTTCAACATTTGAGCAACCGTCTCAACACCATTGAGCTAAGGGATGGCACTCCACCTCCCGAGAATGTAGAGGTCAAGACTCTGAAGTCAAAATTAGCTCATCTTGAGAAAGTCATTTCTAAGACTCAAATCTTTAATGACTTTATGATCAACAACGAGCGAGCGACCCCCAACATCCAGGGCACCCTTTCAAACAAGTACTCCATGCCAGAGGTTCCACTCTTCAAAGGCACCGACAACCCGCAAGATCACCTCCGGGCGTTCACCACCGCACTTGATCTAAGAGGGGTGGACAAGTCCCTCTATGTTCACATCTTCCCTCAAACCCTAGACACGGCCGTCTGGAGTTGGTTCTTCAAGTTAGACCCACAAAAGGTTTAACAATGGGGAGAATTGATCACCTTCTTCCTCGCCCGGTATGCCGACAATGTGGTTCCGGCTATGACTCTGAGGGAACTGGAAATCACCAAACAAGAGGACAATGAAGGCTTCACTAGCTTTGTCAAAAGATGGAGGGGTAAGGTGGCCGAAATGATTGACCGCCCTACCAAGAAGGACCAAGTTCGCCTCCTCATCCGCAATCTTCAACCAAAGTGTCATGAGCCACTGAAGTACCAAGCTATCAGCACCTACGCTCAGCTTAATGACATAGGGGTGCTCATCGAAGATGGCCTCTTGTCCAACAAAGGAAAAGGGAAGGCTACGTATAATAGCAACACAAGGAAGTACAACCCCTGTAACACCCCGACCCCTCACATGGGTCGGTTGGTGCCACCAAGATCCGCTTTCCTGGTTGAGGACTGACCCCACAAACCACCACAAGTCTTTCCAGCATGCTTTGTCCTCACTCGCATGCTCCTGAGAG
>BSSO01003370.1:0-16665 GCA_030267885.1 Mesembryanthemum crystallinum | reverse complement strand
ATGAGCTCCGTCAACCATTAGGTTACAGAAAACGTTAAAGTCAAAGTCCAGGGATACCACTTGCATTATTGGAAAAGCGTGGACACCATTGGCATTAGGCCAAACTTCAGGGGTACCACGAAAATTTCCGTTTGTTTTATGTTTTTGAACTGCCAAGGATTGTCCTGAATGTCCCAATCAGATGACCAATAAGTCAATAACCCATGAGCTTAAGGATCCATGGGAAATGATGGAGAATAACCATCACCAACCTACAAAGTGGGGTATTCTCCCTCCCGAACTAGATTTACCAATGATTGAACTCCGGTTTTGGAAAAAGAAGAATAACAAGATAACCAGATGAGCTAGCAACTCTTGGATCCAATCCATAACTGTAAAGAAATATAGAATGCTACTTGAAGTTTATATCTTTATTTTTCTTTTTCTTTTTCTTTTTTGTTCTTGTTGACTAGAAGGCTTAGGCCCCGTTCGGTGTGGTTGTGAGTTGTAAATTTTTGGTTTTCAAAACCTGTTTGGTAAATCTAGGTTGAGTTTTGGTTTTTTGGTCAATTTGAAAATTGGGCCCCAAATTTTGAAAAACAAAAATAGGTTTTATAAAATATGTTTATAGTTGTAAAACTTAATCTCATATGATGTGGTCTTCTCTCCTCCCATTATCTCTCCTCTTTCTCTCTCCTCCTCCTCTTTCTCTCTCTTTCCGGACTCTCTCTCCTCTCATTTTTTTTTGTTGTTTCAATCTTTTCTCTCTCCTCCCCCACTCTATCATTCCAATTTTTGTTGTTGTTTCAATCTTTTCTCTGATTGTCTCTCATCCCAATCTCACTCTCTTTTATCGCAATTCCTCTCCCAACAAGGCAGCAACTGCCATAGCCCATAGCTAGAGCTCAAACAGAGGAGAAATAAAAGAAATGGGAGGTGGTGATGGTCGTCAATGGAGGCCCATAGCTAGAGTTCAGAGGAGGAAGAAAAAGAAAGGAGATGTGGTGATGGTCGTCAATGGAGGCGAGATTGAGGTAGCAAAATTGAGGTTGGGAAAGTAGAAAGAAGAATAAGTAAAGGGGAAGAAAAATGATCTCAAACTGTTTTGAAATTGAAAATATACAACAACAAAAAAATGAGATCTCAAAACCAAAACTGATTTTAGTTTTAAAAATTTTGAGAACTTAAAACTAGAAACGTCTCGAACGGGACCTTTAATAAACACAAGTTGAGTTTTGATAACAGTAGGGTGAATACACCGTTTTTCACCCTTTGCTTAAACACTCTCTTTCTTCTTCTCTCACATATCCAAAACTACTCGACCCTCCTCCCTCATTCCCCTCTCTCCACCTCCTCCTCCCATGCACCTGGCTCCTTGCCTTATCCCATCCCTCATTCTCCTTTGGTTTCCCACCCGGTCATTTGTGTTTTATGACCCTCTAAAGGTAGGTTCGTTCTTGTTCAATGGCTCTGCAATGGGATGCCCACAAAGCTGCTTGGGCATAAGAATAGGGGAGCAGGGAGCGGTGAGAGTATGAGAGAGGAGAAAGAGATGAATGAGAACAATTTTATTTTAGTTGAATCATTTATCCGCTTTACATTCTTCCTTTTATGTGTCATAGAACTATGAATGGCAATGGCTAGGGTATAAGTGGATACCGCCCCACACCCGCTCCAGTTGGGGGGTATATGGGGCCTAGGTTGGCGGGTGGCAGGGCGGGTATGGGGGGAAAAGCTCCACCCGTCGAGGGTAAGTGGGGTGGGGATGGTTTTTGTAGTTTACCTCATAGATACCTGCCCCCTCTAATACCAGCATCACTCACCCGCCTCATACCCGTTTCTTAATTAAAAAAAGGAAATATATTTTTATGAAATATTTTTTGTTGACCACTACTTTATATATAGGGTAGTTGGCAACTAGATATCTTTTGATTTTTTTTTTTTTTTCAACACTACCTAATAAGACCTTTTTTTGGCATAGAGATACCTTTGGCCGGATTCGGATGGATTTTTTAATTTTTTGGACTATTTTAACCTCACGTGGTCACTTAACGTGATGCTATTTTTTTTTCCTTTTTGTTTTGTCCTTCTTTATTTCTTTATTCCCTATTTGCGTTCTTCTTCATTTAAGACATTCTCACCCCCAATTTCTCCACTCTCTCTCATATTTGGAGGGAAATGGGTTAATTTTGCCCAAAAAAAAATTGCAAGGAAGGGGATTTCGAGCAAGAAGATGGTAATTTTTTTTCACAAATTTTTTAATTTGGGTTGGTTAATTTTGTTTTATAAGAATTAGGGGTTGAGATTGAATTTGAAGAAATTTTGAGGTGTTTGGAGGCTGAAAATGAGAAGCTCAATGTGAAGCTGAAGGTGTTGAAGAAACAAAGATCCCAAAAGTATAGGGTTTGGGTTGGTTAACTTTGTTCTCTTAGAATTAGAATATAGGATTGAATTTTGAGTTGTTTGTGTAATTTGGGTTGAGGAGGGGGGAAAATCAAAAAGAAGAAAAAAACAGCAGCTTAAGTGACCATGCATATCTCAAGTGAGGGTAAAACGGTCCAAAAATATTAAACTCCATCGGAACCCGCCCAAATGTATTGGTGTGCCATTTTTCTACTGCCTAAAAATGTGATATATGAGCTTGATAAGTTGTGCAGACAGTTTTATTGAGGTGATAGAGATAATGGCAGGGGAATGCATTGGATATATTGGCATAAGATATGTAGACCCAAGGGAGAGGGAGGGCTTGGTATCAAAGAGACCCTCAACTGGAATAAAGTTATGATGGTGAAATGGGTGTGGAAATCTGTGACTCAACAACACTCTTTGTGGAGTAAACGGGTGAGCAAATATCATCTGCAACACTGCATTATATTGGGATTACAAGCAGAAGCAGAATGATTCTACGTTTTGGAAAGGTATTATTATAACAAGAGATGTGATTCTTTAAAAGTAGGGGAGTGTGGACATGGCAAAACTTTCCTGCATTAATGCACCAAGGGGGGAAAGTTCAATATAGGGGCAGCCTATGATATTTTCAAAGATAAGGGGAGTAAACGGAGATACAAGAACCTGGTTTGGGAGGTTACAACAATACCCAGGCACAAAATCACCTTGGGGATGGCACTTCAAAATAGACTGCCCACACTAGACAAACTGAAGAATAGAGGTTTTGCTATACCTAACAGATGCTCTTTGTGTCAGAATGCTGAAGAAGACCATGCTCATCTCTTTTTCAGATGTCCTTTTAGTACCCAGGTCTGGAGGCAGGTGTTGAATTGGCTGGGTATTAAAAGGCAAGCCATGGTAATCAAGAGAGAGGCTACTTGGTTTTGCAAGAAAATAAGAGGCAAGCACATAATCAAAAGGTGGAAAAGAGCCACTTTTGCAGCTGCTGTGGCTGAATTGTGGAAAGAAAGAAACTACATCATCTTCATAGGCAAACAAAGAGGAGTTCAGCATATGGTAGACTATATCAAGTATAGTGTTTGCATTAGAATTATGAATAGAGATCCTAATATAGGTGATGCTCTCATGTAGTTTATTTTGGATATATTAGACGTGGTGAGTTTGTGAGCTAGCAGGCTATACCCTGCTATTGTATTGCACCTATGATTTCCTACCCCGGGTGGACGAATAAAATAAGTAAACCCGTTCTTTCAAAAAAAATAAAAAATAAAAATATGGAGGATAGGTAAATGAGATGGGTAAATGATGGGTTTGGGGCGGGTAATGGATACCCGACGGGTAGATGGGGCGGGTATGGATTTCAAATCATACCCGTTAGGCCGGGTGAGGTTTTCAAATTCCTACCGGTGGCAGGTGGCGGGGCGGGTGCGTGTGCGGATCGATATATTTAGGCGAGTGCGGGTGCGGCGTGGCAATACCCGCACCCGCCCCGTCTCGTTGCCATCCCTACATAAAACCATGTCCTCATATAGTCTGAAATTATTCATACAGACTTGATTAATATGAAGAAAAAAATCGTTAAATCAATTTGATACAACACGACACGAGGAATAAAGCACAACCCTAAATAATAATAATAAGGATAATGAAAATACACTAGGCATGCCCGATTGCGCCTCACATTGAGCTCGTGCCAATTTGGGTAGAGTTTCAACCTAGCATGGCACGACATAGACATGAATCATGTATCCTGGTTGTGTCGTCGGGAAGCGGGCGAGCTGCCGCCACCTGGGAGGCACCAGGCACGACGCACAACCAATGGCGTGTTAAATTATAAAGGTGTTATGGTAATTGCTACTTAAACAGCAGAAATCTAAAAAAAAAAGAATATTGAAATAGATGGATCACAATTACCATAACACCCTTATAAATCTAACACGTTTCCATCACGTGATATGCTACATGACCAAACTAATGGAAAAAAGTAACGGCGTCTGTCACGTGCATTATAATGAAATTAATCATTGGTCAGCAAAATGAAAATAGTCAAAATTGAGGTCACCGATTTAATATTACACTATCACCAGGACACTAAAATGGAATTTCTCAAAAAAAAAAAAAAAAAAAAAAGAAAAATGAAGAAATAAAAATAAAAATAAAAATAATTAGGGCGCAAGCCTCGATAACACCCGCGGAGTGGCGGATTAGTTCTAAAACTCCAAAAATTTTGAATTTCAACATTTAATTCCCGCCTTTGTCCATATACTGATTCTCTCTCCCGCCCATCTCAACCCACCAAACACTCCCATAAACCAAAATGAAAATCGAAATCCTTACAGATTTTTTCTTCACCATTTCCCTCCCTTCTCTCTCTCTCTCCCTCTCTCTCTCTCTCTCTCCCCCCCTCTCTCTCTCTCTCTCTCTCTCCTCAATCGCCTTCAACAACCTAAGCATTCATCAATGGAGATCTGCAGGTCCCAATCCATCCTCCACGACATCAACTCAAGACAACTCCATAGCTTCAAAGGTACCATTTCATTTCCCCCTCCCTCTCTCTCTCTAGATCTCCCACCTCTATTGTTCATATCGTGGGATTTAACTGTATTTTTCTGCAAAATTTGTTGTTCATTTAGGAAGAAAAAGACCATTTTTCACCTACAGTAGCTCAATCGAAACCGAAAGCGATGAACCCAGTAGCAGCAGCAGCAGCAGTAGCAGTACAGCCCTCGCCAGTTCCCACAACGGGGTTTCCACTCCCCCATTAGCCGTCTCATTCGCCAAGGTTTCACTATTTCCTCAATGTTCTGTATTTTTTCCTTGATTTTGCCATTTTATTTATAGGGGGGAAAATGATTTTTTCCGAAACGCTTGCAATTATCATTACAATTTTTGGGGTATCGTTCTTGGATGCTTAGATGGGTTTAGATGGGTGGGCATTTGTTGATTTTGTGAATATTGTGATATTTGCAGACAATTAAGAATGCCCATATTCTGGGTGTTACCGATGAAGAAGGGTATGTGAGCTTATTTGACACTCGTTCCAAGCTCAAGCCTTCAGCAACCGATCATGAAAATGCAGGTTTGTGAAAATCCCCTTTTGTTTACTTAATTATTGATTAGTAATGATACTTGAGTGTGAGAAGCTGATGCAGTTGGTTTGTTTTTTTTCCTTTGGAATTTCAGAGAAAGCGCTTCTGTCGAATTGGGTTGCGCATGATAATTCTGTATATGATATATGCTGGATCAAGGTGATTTGTTATTCACATGAATGAATAGCAAAATGAAGTTTTTAACACTACATTGTATGTAATGTGAATTTCATCTTTTCATTGTGCAGGATGATACTAATGTTTTGACAGCTTCAGCTGATCATACTGTAAGTTACTAAAACCTTGTAACAGTTCTAAGACATATGTTAAGTGGCCTAGAAAAAAGGAAATGATGATACTCTTCTATGATTCCCAAACAACCAGGAACTAAACAAACATAAAAGAAATGGCATTCATCCTCCTTCCAAAATTTTGGGCCTATACTTCAGTTAATAGCATAGTAGGTTCTTAATGGTTTGAGTATAAGTGCACTGAATTCATCTGTACATGAGTTTTCATGCCAGCTTAATGGGTATTGATGATTCTAAATTTTTTAGATTGCTATTACAATGGGGTGGGGCAATGATTTTATTGCAGAACTTCATTCTTTGATGCCAATCTTTTTGTTTGTTTGCTTTGATGTTCAAATTGAGTTGGCAAGCTGTTGAAAATATCAGGGCACAGTAAAATGATGGTAGACACTAGACAATATATGAAATACGTTGCTAGACCGACAAGCACAAAAAATAAATTGTGTTTCCAATGACAATTAGCTAATGGATGTCCATCCTTATTTTGGCAGATTAAGGTGTGGGATGTGCAACAAATGAAATGTAATGCAGTATTGAGAGGTCACATGGGCAGTGTCAAATCTCTATGTTGCCATCCCACAAATTCTGGTAGGTCGAAGATTTTTCTTTGCCTCTCTTCACCCTCAATTGTGTTCAAGTATTATGATGGTCTAAATATCTTGACATTCTTTATTGCCTTGGTGACTACCCCGATAGATCTTATTGTATCTGGCTCAAGAGACGGGTCCTTTGCACTGTGGGATTTGAGATGTAACCCTAGCCAAGGGAAGCATTGGATAACGTAAGTTGGATGTGGAGTTTCTTTACTGTTATTGTCTACTCTAGATTTTAAAAAAATGTGTGATAAATGTGTTCTGAATATGCCTATCATCTGATAACTGATAAGCTGTTTAATTACTTGTAGGTCAAATGAACAGGTTAATGGAGCACATACCATAGCAAAACGAAAGCGGTTCATTAAGGGAAAGGTTTGTGCTATATTAAATAAAGATGTGATTTTCCTTTCATTGTACTATTATATTCAACCCTTACAAATTTTCCATGCTTTCAGGCTGCTTCAAAGACTGTTACGTCAGCTCTTTATCTCAAAGATGAAGTCTCCATTGCCACATCAGGAGCAATTGACAGGTACTTCAAAGGCTACTCCAATTTGAGCATTGTCTTTTACTTATTTAATTTACATTTACAGTCTACTGATTTGCTTTTGTATTTGTTATTGATTCCAATTCAGCACTGTAAAGTTCTGGGATACTAGAAACCTGCGAGCTCCTGCTGCTCAAGCATGCCCTCAACATGAGTCTACAACAGAAACGGTTAGAATTGCAGCTGTGATCCACTGTTCTACTGCATTTTATACTCAAACATCACATTGATGATATCAGATATTTGGGTTTCAATTTAAATTATAGTATTAAACCCCATATATGATCACTAAAACTGGATGCGGTAATTATAGAAGATATTCATCTTCACAGCTTGCTTTCAGTTCTTTGTGAAGTTGCAGTTTTGAATGAACTGTTTGATATAATACAGAATGGAAGACCACATGGTATAACAAGCCTATCCCAAGATCACAATGGAGTGATGCTTTCTGCTTCTTGCACTGATAACAGGTACTGATGAAGCTCAATATCAGCTGGCCATGATCTGGAATGTTCCTTGATTTAATTGGTTTTTTGTTCTGTTTGGTTTCAGAATATATTTATATAATGTTCTTCAACTCGATAAGGGTCCGATCAGCTCCTTCACAGGCTGCCAAATAGGATCATTCTTTGTGAAAGTAAGAATTTATGTTAGAATGTTCAAATACAATCATTGGCTTCCATGTCTCTATCATTCTTTAACCTGATTATGGTTTGTCAATTGCAGTCATCAATCAGTCCCGATGCATCTCACATATTGAGTGGATCCGGAGATGGAAATTGTTACATATGGCAGGTGCACTTTTTTCTGACTAATGAGACCCTTTTGCTACTTTATCTCTTCATATGTATATCTTGCTTAATTTACCTGTTGAAACCAGATAAACAATCCTGATAAAGATCCGATTGCGTTACCAAGTCATGAGAAAGAAGTCACTGCAGTTGATTGGTATGTGTAGAGAATATGAAGCTTCAAATCTTTACTTCGTCCTAATTAAGCAACACATGGACACTCATCTATGTATTCATCTTCTTCTCCAGGTGCCAACATGAACAAGGGAAGATTGCCACAGCTTCAGATGATTTCACAGTAAGCAACATAGGATACGGTTACCCGTTCTTGTCTGAAATTTAGTGTTTTCAAAGGCTTCCCAAGTTTTGATAGAGCAGGACAAAGTTTGTTACTCATTACTTGATTTGATATTGTCCATTTTTTTTTTGTCAGGTTCGCTTTTGGAATATTCAGAACAAATATTGTCCATCACCAAGATTTCCATCTATTGTTCGGAGGAGGAAAGTGATGGCAGTTCCAACAGCCGAGTGCAAAGAGCTTTCCCCAGAAAGAGAAAGTCCAAGCAGTTCAAGCCATGACGTAGTGGTAGCAGTTCAAGACACAAGCTCAACACTAACAGAGACGATGAAGACACCTGAAAATAGCACACCCTATCAGTGTCGTAAGAATAGGTTGCTATCAGGTGTCAACTTGAATGATGTGTTTGATAAAACTCCTGAGGCTGCATTCAATAGCCCTTCTTCCGTTCTTAATCCTCCTTCCTCCTCAAAGAAAAGAACAATCAGAGATTACTTCCTGGTGTGTTAGTGAAATCTTCATTAAGCTGCAGGAACACAACAGCAGCTCCACATTTAGAGTAAGTTGGGCTATGAATTATTGTGGTTGTTTCATGAGGCAGCATCATCTCAAATTTCATGCTACAGTTTTCTTTTCTCTAAATACATATTTTAAGGGGCTACATATACTTTTCCTGCAGGTTAGGCGTCTCAATTTATTCTCGAAGCTGGAAATGTACAGATCTCTTCAGAATGTTGCTATATACCTGTTGATTCTGACTCCCCCTCCCCCTCTTTTTCTCTTTTTGTTGGATTTTTGTAATTGAAAGGCAAAAGTTTGATAGTATCGGATTTGAACTGACTTGATTCTTTCGGATGATATGCAGTAGTAGTGAAAAAAAGATGACTCTATTCAGTGATATACAAGCAAGATTCTCTGATGGACCTCTAGAGCAGGTCTTCGGACTTGTAATTTATAAACATTTTAGAAGAGCCAATCATCTACATTGATGAGTGTATTTAGGCTCTTTGAAGTTTGAATACAGAACTATGAGTTGTGAATTTGTGATCATTCACTAATAAAATAAAAAAATCAAGAAGATTGAATTGTATAGATTCACTTTAACAGAATTTGAAACTCCAATGAGTGTCGGAAATTGTTAGTTTATGATGCACGGATACTCTTGGAAGGTTTGTGTGCTTGTGTTTGACATATGTTGAAAACTGGACATGACATTTGTGTCTCATGATGTTTAATGGATAATTAGCATAGAAATTTGCATTTGCATGTTTCCTTGTTTTTGCAACCAGTTTTGGTGCAACATCTTAGGTTTCTTGGAACATCAACTAATACTGCTATTAACCTTAAAAGTTATTTGCTCAATGAGTATTTCAAACCTTGAGATTTATGCCCAATGTTTGTAACAACTATACTATCATATCCACATGAATCATGACTCCATAGTTGTGAAAACATAATTGTATTTCATTTCGAAACTCTGTTTAGTTACAAATATATAATGCTACAACACAATTGCACCAAAAAAAATATATAATGCTACAAACTATGTACATGTTGGATAAACATTATGGGATTTTCGTCCCAAACTAATAAATTTACGTGTAGAATGCAAACCCTATAAAAATTAAGCCCTAAGAATCCTGCTTACTCGATGACATGATATAAAGTTCCTGGTTAGAAATGTAGTAGCATCCAATGCCATCTCCTGGTTCGACAATAAACTGCTCCTTAAACGTTCCCATCCTCTTACTTGCTAAATCGATGTTGAGATCCCTAAAATTTGGCAAACCTTCCACTTGCACACCATCACCACAAATAAGGAACTGATTGCCAACAATAAAGGATCCTGATACACGAATCGCAACACCACCTTGGCCATGAGCACGGCACTGCAGTTTCTCTACAACATGGACGAGCTGTTCAGGAGGCCAGTCACCCCTTAGTTTCCTTCGCACATCTGACAAAGTGGCGAAGATCTTACTTGGGCCTGCAGATTGTTTCCCAGAGAAACTGGAAAAAGGAAAATGACAATTGCTGATTAACTTTTCATTTCAACATGAAGCTTTTTTTGGGGCAGAGGTGGGTAAAGGTCCAAAAGATGTAAATATGAAGTCATAAGATAGAGATAAAACAGCAGTAGCAAGGATTTTACTAACCTGAAAAGAGATTTTTCAGTGTACAATGACTTCATATGCTGCCAATGCTCATCTGGTCCATTAAATAGCAAGTAATAGTGTATTGCCAGCATCTGTTTCAGACAACAAAAAAAGAAATTAAAACATAAACCAAAAGAGATGGGCATTATTCAATTATTGTTTTAACTTTTAAGGTTGAATTAATCCAACTATTTGAATTATCAAGCTCCACATATACCATATGCCTTTATCCTAGTAACATGTTAAACAGTTGAAGTGTATCCATCACCATCATCTCCCCTTGTTCCCCAGTCTAAAACTGTGGTATCTAAAACTGACATGCAAATTTCTAAACCATTACCCAGATCCCACCCAACAACAGCTAAATCAGTTTGACACTGTCTATCATGATCCAGCTACTTCTTGGAATCATGTAATCAATAGCACTGAATTTCTGTATTCCATATTTAAACCTTACTTTTGGATAGTACCATGTTTTGAGGAAAAGGAAGATTAAGAGCATCGACGCCTAACTTTCAAGTTCAGATGCCAAACCACAACGATAGATGTCACCATTATAGGTCTTTTACAACTTATGTAAAGTTGGGTTTCCAAATTCTGGTCCGTGACTTTCAAATCCAGAAGACCTAATTTAACAAAACTTTGACATCTAGGAACCGAAGTAAACATTTAGAATAGGATCTTGCAGCACAGAAATAGTTTGCAGTGACAAGAAGTCTGTAATTCTATGTATGGCAACTGGCATTGCTGATGCACAAGCACATTTGAAGTAAGTTTAAAGCAATAATTTCAATTTGCATCCCTAAACTCATAGTAAAAAAGAGTTGGAAACTTACATCTGCTAGATCCTTTAACTTCAGTACCGGATCAAAAACACTTCGGACAAATGCTGCTAGATCAACTTCAGAATTCTCATACTTTGTAATAAATGGGTGTGAAAGAAGCTGCATAAGGCAAAAGTATATTTCAGACTAATTCCTCCCTCTCTGAGAAATTCAATTAAAGTTTATAAAGCCTATAACTTACCTGTTCTGCTGTAGGCCTTGCATCTGCATCCTTCTTCAGGCAAGCATCAATAAATGAGCAAAACTCAGCTGAAAACTTTTCCCTGGATGGCGAGGGAGAAGGATCATCCAGGATCTGCAACAAGACAAGAAACGAGAATAAATATAAGTGTTAGAACTTTAGAAGTATGAGATTCTGCAATCTGCATACAAGTATGGGACATATTCATATTTCTCAAGAAAAATAATGAATTCGATTCTCCACAAAGGCAATTAGTAGCATCCATCCAAAAGACCAATCAGGATAACAGGGCACAGATTACCTGCAGCATAACATTTACAGGTCCTTCATTAGCTGTGTATGGAAATTCTCCAGTGCCACACTCAAAAAGTGCAAGGCCAAGGCTCCAAATATCAGCAGGGTATGAGTACGACTCATTACGGATTCTCTCAGGCGACATATATGTGACAGTCCCAATGAAGGTGGCACACTGAAACACCATATTAAGGGTGTCAGGCTCTTGCATTATCAGAATAACTTAAACTGAAAAGGATTGTAATCAACAAAATTCAAATATATTCATTCAAAGGCTTATAAGCAATTTATGTCATGTAAGAACAATAACTGACCATTGCCATTGAGTTCTCCAACCCAGCACTTATTCCAAAATCTGTTATCTTAGGCTCTCCCTTGAGATTGACAAGTAAGTTTGCTGGCTTAATGTCTCTATGTACTAAATGTCGACCTCCATGCAAGTAGTTCAGTCCCTTGAAGAGTCATGTACAGAAGATAAAAACTCGTTAGTGGAAATAACAAATGAAATGCTAAATTATGTAAATCATGCAAGAGCACAGGTAAGACTGGACATGGAGAAAAAAGTTATTACATGTAGAAGCTTCCGGACTATAGAGGAAAGAATTGGTTCTGGTATACACTTCTGAACACGTATGATATCTGCAAGCGATCCACCATCCATGTACTCCAAAGCAATGCTTATTTGTCCCGAGTCTGGAATATAAAAGGCCCCATAAAATTTTACAAGACCCTCGTAACTAGGTGCCTCACACAGTGTCCGTATCTCAGTTAGAAGCTGTTGTCTTTTCTCCTGATATTACAGATTAACCTCTTATCAGTATCTTGTAATTAACTAATTTGTACATGGATAATTCTGAGCAAGACAACATCTAGAACAGCAACCTCTCAAATGATTGTTCATATTGCAATGATAGAAGTAGATAGGTTGAAGCAACTTATGCAGGTTTTTTAATGTAAAGGTTAGAAATTTCAGTGAACCATACAATAAAAAACTTCTGCATACCAGCAAAGCAAGCCCTTCCTCCCAAATAAATAAATTCAGAGAGAAGACTGAAAGAAAACCTTTTTTTTTTTTTTTCTTTTACTAAATCTTTAGATGGTCTTTTAGAGGACAAGAGAAAAACCGGAAATATAAGATCACTTAAAACTCAATCAGTTTCAGCATAAATTCATTCAAATCTCAATTAAAGATTACAATAAAAGTTGATGATCATGATCCATTATAATTAGGATTAATCATACCTTCTCAAAAATATTAATCTTCTTTAAGGCAGTAATTCGATGATTAGGTATGTGAATAGCTCTCTGAACAATACTACTTGCACCACTACCGATAGTTCCAAATACCCGCATCTCATTGGAAGCACAGCAGTATGTCTTTTCATTATGATTTGTTTCACCCACAGGGGACGATGTGCATTTATGTAGTCCTAGCTCGTTGATATTGTACACTCCATATGATCTGCTCAATAAGTTAATGGATCCACCATCTGACAGCTGTTTAAAAGAAAATATAAGGGACAAATTAGGCAATGAAGATCCTACTTATTGACTAGAGGCATAAGCAGAGTTACCATGTCGGAATCGCCACCATTTAGAGTGTTTCCAGATGAGAAGCCATTCTCAGCATCAAACAATGGTGTAAGTTTCTTTCTCAGTTCCTCTAGTCCAGCCATACTGGAATTAGCTTCAATGTCCTGTCAGCAGCTCAGGGCAATCAAAAGAAGAAATGTAGACCTTTTCACAACATCAGCTCCTGTACAAGGCACATCCTAAGTCAATCACAGGCCAGAAATAGACTAAGAAAAATGGCAATTGAGATTTAAGCAAACGCTAACTTTCTCGATTATACAGTTACTTGCAATGCAAATGTGTCAGAAAGTAGTAATACTGATTGTATGCACCAGTTATAAGTTGATGATCAATAATGTCCTACTAAAGATGAACTAGAAGTGGCATTAGCTACAAAAAGACCTGCCATTTAAGAACACGTAGTCCCCCCCTCCCCCCAACCAACACACCAAGCAGCAATCAAAACTTTTATCCTTCTTTGTTTGAACACAAAAAAAGTGTACGCTGCTGTCAAATTTTTTAGAAAAAATTGTCAAAACCCCCCTTATATGTTCTCCATTTTTATAAAAACCCCCTTAATTTTTTTTGTAAAACAAAAACCCTTTTATGTACCAAAATTTTAATGATCCCCCTTACCACACCATCCCGGTGTTTTCAGGCCAATAAACATGTGAAATGCCATTTTTACCCTCATGAGAGTAGGAAAATTTATATGGCATTTGCCATTGATGACGCTATGAACGTCCGATTTTGGCAACCGCGGACTTGTCTCAATCTCTCCTTCACAAAAATTTTGTGAAACATCAACAAATTTTTTGGCACATGAGGGTAAAAATGACATTTCACATGTTTTTTTTGCCTGAAAACACCGGGATAGGGCGGTAAGGGGGATCATTCAAAGTTTTGGTACATAAAAGGGGGTTTGTTTTAGAAAAAAATTTAAAAGGGAAGTTTATAAAAATGGGGAACATATATGGAGGTTTTTGACAATTTTTTCAATTATTCACAGCATGTTTGGACACCAAAGCTGCAGAGAATGGGTTGGAGAGGGGAGGGAAAGAAAAGATCAAAACCTCAATTAGGAAAATTTGATCACTTCTCACTTCTCACTAGGGGAGAGGAAGAGGATATTTGTTTACACTAACAAAAGATTTTGTTGGTAATTTATGCTTTTCATGTCATAATTTACCTTTTCTATTCGCTGTTTTGCATAAGAAGTTGTTGCTGATAGGACTTGAGACCAGTGCAATGGAAATAAAGTAGTCTCTAGTCACGGATGTATAAGACAGTAGAGATAGTGCAGTGTGAGCATGGAACATTTTCACTTTAAATCTACTCACTTTCTGTGAGGCTGGTACAGTCAAGGGGGATTTGGTCTCCCTCCTTTACCATAACAACTAGCCAACCGGCTAATCGAGAGATCTAGACCGAGTTCTTCCATCCGGTCCCTTCCCCTTACCTTATTTAGCAAAGTGGTAAAGCAGTAAGAGCCTCAGAGAAGCTACATATTCCATTAACCCTACATAAGTTTTATACGGGCAAACTTGCAAACCCTTCCTCAAAAGTAAAATCCTACAAATGCAATGACCCCTCCACTTAAGGGTGCAAGATATTGTTACAACAAAAGTCATTTAGTTAGGTGGACCACCTCCCCCTAATTACGATCCCATTCATTCTCTTCTTCTTTTCTTCCTCATCTCCATATGGGACTCCTACAATCTCGAGGACTTACTCAACACAAGGTTAATAGAAATAGTCCCTACTCACTCACTCACTTATCAAAGGAAGGAATGTGGAATGCCTTACCTCAACTCAAGTAGTGGCGGATCCAGAAAAACTCTAAGAGGGGGTTCCCTATTTTTAAACAAAGCGTTCATAACCTTATAAAAAAAAAAAAAAGAAAAAAATTCCCCATGAAAGAAAAAATAAACTAAAAATATCCTTAATAGTACATAAATAGTAAATATTCAATACAAACAACTAAGGCCCTGTTCGGGGTGGTTGCCAATTGCCAGTTTTTGGTTTTGAAAATATTTCAACTCTATGTAGAAATTTAATTTAAAGGTGAATTTTTTTGTGCTTACAGTTTCCTGCTTAATTTTCAAAACTGACAATAGAAATTTGAAAACCAAAAAAAGTGGTTTCCAAAAATTGGTTTTGAGTTTTCAAAAAAACTGGCAAACCACTTTTGGGGTGGTAAATCTCCCCAACGACCAAACTTAAGGCCTTGTTTGGGGTGGTTGCCAGTTTTCAGTTTTTTTCAAAACTCAAAACCAGTTTTTGGAAACCACTTTTTTTGGTTTTCAGTTTTGAAAATTAAGTAGGGAATTGTAAGCACAAAAAAATTCAGCTTTAAATTAAATTTCTACAAAGAGTTGAAAATTTTTCAAAACCAAAAACTAGCAACTGACAACCACCCCGAACAGGGCCTTAATTAACTACATCAATCAAAATGTAAGTGTAATTGGATAGCTACGCACATTCCCTTCTCTTCACAATGTTCACATCAACCACCACACACTACAAATCCAAGCAATCAAACCCTCCATCCATCTGCTGCTATAAAAGAATAAAAATGTTACTTACAATTGATATATTGACAAATCACTAAAAAGACTCCCACTTTTCCAAACAATTGAGTCTATCAACAAATGATAAAACTTCCACACAAAAATTAAAAACACCCGCCTGACCAGTGACCCACACATTAGTATAAGAGTGAAGCTCAAAAGGACTGTTTTCCACCAAAATATCAAAACCTAAAATTACCTAAACCAAAAATCAAAAATTCAAACCCTAAATTTAAATAAAGCATCAATCAAAACAAAACAACTTGGGAATCAATTTAAACATCAGAAATCAAAACATTTAACCAGACAGAAATTACAAGAAGTGATACATAACATACCACGATCGTCTAGTCGTCGGACCTGACCGAGCAGGGAACTACACAGCGAGCAGAGCAACCAGACAACCACCGTGTCTCGGTGTCTACCGAACGGCGAATGGCGAACGGCGAATGGCGAACGGCGAACGGCGAACGGGTGCTGGGAATTTGAACGGGGAAGAAGAAAGTAGAAGGGAGTCGGTTTAAGTGGGGACTTAAAATTTATTTATTTCTCAAATTTCTTATCATATGTGAATATAATGCATAAGCTAAGTTGCCTCAAATGCTTCTCAATCCTCCCAAATCTTCCAATTCCAAAATACTCCGTATGCTTGATCAGGCCGCATTGTCAAAATGGTATTTTTAATGGGGCTCTGATATTTTTTATTTTTTTTGACGCGACATTTAGGTATTTGTATTGGGAACCGGCGATATTTTGGTATTTTTTTTTTTTTGGAAAAAAAGTGCAAATTCACCCAAAAACATTCGCCGGAGAGAAAATCTTTGAATAAAAATGATTTTTAATTATTTTTTGCATTTATTGTACTTTCAACTCATTTTGTCCTATGTTTACTTCATTTAAAATTTGATGGGACTAATATTAATTGTGAAATCTGCCAAAAAAAAAAAGGAATCAGATATATTTGTTACGGTTAAAAAAGGGAAAAAGGTGGAAAGTTAGGGTTCTAAGAGAAGTGGGACAACCGAGT
>BSSO01003369.1:0-16669 GCA_030267885.1 Mesembryanthemum crystallinum | reverse complement strand
AATAGAGTTATGTCACTGATGCTTGATCCATCACTTAGTAATTTTATAGAGTTTATGATCTCTTGTACATAAACTTTGAGCTGCTGTTTGGTTTAATGAAAGTTACATCATTTTACCAAAAAAAAATGAACAAACAAACACTACAAACTTCTCAAAATATTCAGGAGTTAGTTGAACGCTACCAACTTATTCTAATATTCAGGAATTAGTTGAACACATCAAATTTCCAAAATAGTTTCAAAGAAAATAATTATAAAATGGTGTATATTATCATACTTCAGACATTTTTTTATTAACATCCCACTTCCTGTTATTTTCATTTTCTACTATGCAACTTTAAGAAATCATATCTCACGAATTTCTCAACCTAAACAATATATTGTGTCCGTTTGACAGATATCTGTGATTTTGAACTATCAAAGTCTAACTGAAAGAGAGCTTCGCTTAACAGTTTCATCACTGATGAGATTTCAATAAAGCACCAAATTACCCATAACCACAATATAATATTTGAAGTGCGGAAGGCCATACTCTGTTTAAATATTTTACCGATAAACTTATAGGTATCTGGTTAGATATAATCAGTCAAAAGGCGGGAGAAGGGACACACCCTCTTTTCATATGAATTATTCACCAGTGGTATATAATAACCTCTGATAAATGTTTACCTTCTTAATTCAATGCATCTTTCATCAGTTTTATCAATTTCATTAGTACTCATAACATATACAGCAAGTTTAACAAACAAGGCAGTATAAAATAAACCTCCACAAGGGCAAGAAGGAGAATTCGTAACTATTGGAAACAGAAATAAGGTCAGACAAAGACACCACCCATTCACTAGTGTACATATAAATAAATGAGAAAACTTACAATGGCATTTAACTTACAAAATAGAACTTCATAACAGATATCCATCAGAAAAATCTAAGTCCCTCAGTTACAAGAACGGATTGTTACATGGAGTAATCAATATCACACAAACAAACCTCAGTGAACGAGAAAGCGGAACCTACTTCATGTATAAGAGGAATTGACAGTAAAATGGAAAGAGAAATAAGGTCAGACAAAGATGTTACCACACATTCGCTAGTGTATAAATAAATGAGAGCATTGAAACTTTCAGTCGCAATAGGAACCACTTACGTATTCCCATTAAATACACACACAGAAACAACACACACAGGGGCGAGGGGCAAGAACCGAGGGGCAAGGGGTAGGCTGGGCATCACATTAAACCTAATCATTTGGTTGTCACCATCCTCTATCGATGAGCTATGAGAGCATAATATTTGGTACTCTCCATGTAGAATTTTCTTTTTCTTTTTTTTTTAAATAGAAAGAATAGAAACAGATGACAAAGTTGCAATGCATTAAAGATCACCTTCCCTTGCCAACATTTACACAGACAAATGAAGATATAAACATAAAAATATTATATACTTACTTGATTGGCTTCACTTATTGATGAGATATCTACAAAGCTAGCTTGAGACAACATTTAGTTTATCTAGTGGCAGCAGAATATTCATAATCACTACAAACAAGCAACCATCTCAAAATTACTGTCGGTAGCTGAATGAATACAAACAGCAATTAGGAACTGCTAAAGATCAAAATGTAGCTGTACAGGAATTCTGCTATCCTCAATGAAAAATTCAATGTCAAAATCTAAAATAAAATTGAAGAAAAAGAAGGAAACAGAATTCAATAATCTGAAGAACAACAGTTAATGGGACGCATGAACTCATCACAAAAGTTTGAATAAGTAAATTTATCACTAGGAACCAGAATAACTGAATATCAAAGAGACAACAGCATAACTCACTGCGTCCTCATTCCTAATGGGCAAGGTAATTGATATCTTTAGTGACAATACTGAAAATGACATTGACATCCGTTTGCATCGTCATATATTATTTATTCGTATAATCAGTTGAATACAACCAGAATCACATGAAGTATTACACAAATTTGAGGGTTTCCCCTTAATTAACCCCAAAAATGCAACTAAATGTCCTAAACTTTGTGTATAGTACAACCCTTTTCCTCCCCTTCTCCTTTTGGGGAAAGGTTATGGCCTTAAAGGAGTCACATTATTGTGTATACATACAGAGACATGATTAATGAAATGAAATAATATCACTCACTAAATTATAACTATATAAAGGTCAGGGAATTTAAATTTTCTGGTGTGGGACCTGGTGGGGGTGAGTGATTCAGACTAGCTCCTCACTGGCACTGGCACCGCCGAGGAAGCAGTTATCAGAAGACGACGAAGTCGAGATAGTAAGCATTGCATTGCAATCAGAAACACTGTCCTGCAAGCTCAAGAGAAGCTGGGAGGTGGTGAAACTCATTGAAGGCTTGGCTCTAGGGACAACAGGAACCTCAGCCTCCCCAACCAGCATCTGAACAACACACCTCATAGTGGGCCTAGCCAATGGGTCAGGGTGTGAGCAAGCTAGCCCAACAAGCAACACTCTTCTCATCTCCCCCTCATCATACTCCTCATTCAACCTTGCATCTGCTGCCACCAACACCCTCCCTTCTCCATACAATCCCCACACCCATTCCACCAAATTCCCATTCCCATTCCTGTTATTGTCCTTTTCAATGGGTCTCCGACCACTGGCCACCTCCAGCACCACTGCCCCGAAGCTGAACACGTCGGTCTTCTCAGTGGCACGGCCAGTGAGAAGATACTCCGGGGCAAGGTAACCCATCGTCCCTGCAGCCACCGTGGCTTCAGGGGACTTATCATGCTCGATTTGTCGCGCCAACCCAAAATCACCAAGCCTGGCATTGAATCCCTCATCCAACATTATATTGCTGGTCTTCACATCCCTATGGACTACCAAATTCTCACATTCTAGATGCAAATAAGCTAACGCCGAGGCCACCCCGAGTAAAATCTTCCTCCTATGCGGCCATGACAACACCATTCTTGACTCAAACAAGGCCTTGTCTAAGCTCCCATTAGGCATCAAATCATAAACCAATAGAATCTCCCCTTTCTCGTGGCACCACCCTTGAAGCCGAACCAAATTCCTATGCCTAAGGGTTCCAATTATCGACAATTCCGACAAGAACTCATTCTTCCCTTGCCCGTTGTGGGAGCACCTTTTAACGGCCACTACATGGCCAGTTTCTGGCAATATCCCTTTGTAGACAGTCCCAAACGCACCATGGCCAATAATCTTACTAGAATCAAACCCCTTAGTCGCTAATTTCAACTCCTTGTAGCTGAACTCCTTGGGCATTTTGATGATATCCGTTGCTAACGAGCACCTGGCAGCATTGCCCCCAGAAAACCTCGATTTCTTCGAGAACAACCACAGCAAAACCCCACCAAATAGCGCCAGAAAAAAGGCGCTCGCCGTCACCACCCCCGCCACCGCACCCGGGTTATGCCTCAATGTAGTGGGCTTACTACTCGCCTTGATCGACGATGATGATGAATGGGCCCCAGAAGGCGCAATCAGCGGCGGTGGAGACGGATGAACCGTATTCGTATTCGCTGCCGGAATCGCTAAACTCGCTGCTGGCGGTGGCGTCTTTGTCGACGAGAACGAAGAGCTGAAGCTCCACCACTCAACACTGTGAGTCTCGGTGCTCCCTTGTGTCGAACCCGAAAACCCCACATACATAAGATCATCCACATACTGCTCCAAATCCAAATTAGCAACAAGAACAGGTTCCTTAGGCTTCACATTCGAGTAAGAAACCGATACACTCAACTCATGACTCGACCCGGAGTACTCAATCCAAGCATTGATCAGATTCCCACTCTTCAAGTCAACGTCAATATCACCCAAATCGACCACTTGGGTCGACACCATCGAACCCAGATCCAGACCCACATGATTTCCATTTATATCCTTGAACTCAACATCCATCAGAGTATCAAACTCCACCGCCACAAACCCCGTCTGCGGGCCGAGCCCGAGGAGCCCGCCGGGCCCGCCGAGGGAGTTAGCGTCTGGGGAGATGAGGAAGGTGAGACCGCCGCCAATGGAAGACGGGTTGAGATGAGTGATTGAGAAGGAAAAGAAGGTGGTGAAGCTCACCGGAGAGTGAGTCTCCGGTAGCCGGAAAATGACTGGGCGAGAGTAGAATGCTCGGCCGGCACCTGAGTTGGGGACCGAAAGGTCGCGGGTGAGACGGACGCTGGAGTTGTCGAGGTGTGCATCGCCGAGGAGTTTTAAGCTTGTGAGGGTTAAGGTTCCGAAGTCGAACTCGGTGGCGGCTTCAGCGTTTGCGCCGGAGAGTAGAGAAAGGAACAGAAGGAAGGTGATCAAAGTAGGAGAGAGAAAGTGTGGTAGCATTTGCAGAAGATGATGGGATTTGATTAGTAGTAGTAATAATAATGGTGGAAAAGAGGGGTCATTTAGATGAAGATGATGGTGAGTTGCAGGAAATTTCAGTGAAGGGAAAAGTGATGGAGATTTACTGAGAGGAATCCAAAGAGAGAGAATAATGAAAGCTTGAGGATGAATGAGAGTGGGAGTGGTGGTGGTGTGGTGGGGAGTAGACACTTTTTGGTGGTGACTTTTTGGTTAAGTCTAACGGTTATTTTTGCTTGTCGAGAAAGACAAAACCTTTTTATGCCATATCTTTCCTCGTCACCGTTTTTTTTTTTTTTTTTTNTTTTTTTGGGTTTTTGTTGTTTGTAATTAATCGCTCCGTGACTAATGTAGCGAGACAAATGCTACGTCATGGCGGGTTTTCTTATGCACTGTACAAATCCACCGCATCGTCACATAATCACATGGTTACGACTGACGAAAGAAAAAATTATTCACTTTACTTCGAACAAATTATTCACTTTTTGGTTCGAATTTACCTATTATTATTATTATTATTATTATTATTATTATTATTAGAAATCATCTTTTAAATTATGTCATTTAAAAAAAAATAAAAGGGATAATTATGTCATTTTTTCTTTCTTTTTTTTTTGAGCCAAAGAGAAAAGGATTTTATTCAATAGCTAAAAAATTACACATATCTAAATTTGCTTGATCAACAATATCATTTGGCAAATCTTCCAACCAAATTCTATCGGTCAAATCATATGGTTGGATCCTAGCGATATTATGAGCTACTTTGTTTCCTCCCCTACGAACAAACTCCCAAGCAATAAAATCGAATTTTCGGGCCCAAGAATCAATCTCCTCCAGAATAAACCCCAAGGGGTTGCATAGCTGCTCCTTCCTCTTGAGTTCGTCGATAATGTTGGCGCAATCACCCTCAGCAATCACGGAACGGTATCCAGCTTCCCACGCAATTTGTAAGCCAAATAACATAGCCCGGGCTTCCTTAAACTCAGTGTCAAAACAACCTGAATGCTGGTGAACAGCCGCAGCTACAAGGTCTCCGCCATGATCTCTTACCGCCATCCCCCAACCCACACCCCAATCACCAAGTTTCCAGCATCGACATTGATTTTCCATGTTCCCGCAGCAAGTGGACGCCATATCGTAATTGGGTCAGCTTTGACTACATCAAATTTGATATTGGCGGCACGATAGCTAGAGACAAAAGTCATGGATGAGTTGTAGAGCTTACTGTAGTTTGATTCCGTACCTTGATGAATTAGACGGCAACAAGCGTTCCACACAGCCCGCGCTGTTGCCATGACTTCACCCAAATCAGCATTTTCATCATGTTGTTGAAGCATCTCGACCCAATCTCGGAAGGAAGCAGTACGAGCATCATATTGATCAAAGTCCCAGGGAGAAGCTTCCCACGTTAGTCGAGCAATAGGACACTCAACAAGAGCATGAAGTTCGGATTCCTCTTGAGCTCCACAAATTGAACAGCCCCTGTCTACCAACTATAACCTCTTTTCAAGATTTTCCTTTGTTGCCAGAGCATTAACACAAGCTTTCCAGCCAAACATCCGAATACGGGGTGGGACGTCCATATTCCAAATTTTCTTCCAACTCTGCCTAGCATTTGATTCACTAGCTGATGCCTCACTACTGCTCTTCATATCAAGGATCATGTAATATGCTGACTTGACAGTGAATAGCCCTATTTTTGTGTAATGCCACATACGCTTATCATCCGGCCAATGCTGACAAAGTGGGATTTGTAGTATTAACTCTGCATCAAGAGGTAAAAACAATTCATGAACTAGAGTATCTCGCCATTTAGCTAGGTCCCTGTCTATGAGATCACATACCCGCAAATTCGGATCCTTCTCTCCAATCGAAGTAATTACTTTAAAAGACGATGGTCTTGGGATCCAACGAGAATTCCAAACTGATAATGATTCCCCGTTACCCACCGCCCATCTCGTACCTCTTTCAATAAATCGTCTAGCACCAATGAGACTACGCCACTGATAACTTCGTCTAGGACCAAGATCAGCACTCAAAATGTTGCCATGGGTGAAATACTTGGCTTGAAGTAATCTAGCACATAATGAAGAAGGTTCATTCAATATACGCCACACCTGTTTTGCTAATAAAGCGGCGTTAAAAGAGTCCAGGTCCCTAAAACCCAAACCCCCGTCCTCCTTAGAATCACAAAGCCTCCTCCATCGAACCCAATGAATTTTCCTCTTTTCGTCTTTATGCCCCCACCAAAATTTCCGCACCAAAGCATTAATTTCATTGCAAAATTCGCTAGGAAATTTAAACACACTCATAGCATAAGTAGGAATTGCCTGAGCCACTGCCTTTACTAGCACCTCCTTACCTGACCATGAGAGAAGTTTTTCCATCCAACCCTCCAACTTTTTGTAGATGCGATCTTTGATAGAAAGGAACGGTTTCCTTTTTGATCTACAAATATGAGTAGGGAGACCCAAATATTTCTTGTGATAATCAACCTGATTCACCCCCAAAATTTGTACAATTGACTCCTGTGAAGTTCGCCAAACCCCTTTGCTGAAAGAAATATCAGTTTTGTCTCTGTTTATTTTTTGCCCTGAAGCTTCCTCGTATAACTCTAGAATGTTCTTGATTTTTCCTGCATGATCATCATCAGCTTTCGCAAAAATAAAAGAGTTGTCAGCAAATAAAAGATGTGAAATAGTTGGTGCCTCAGGAGCCACTTTATGACCACAGAAATCCCCGGCTGAAACAGCATTGGTTAACATCTTTGATAGACCTTCAGCACACAGCAAAAATAAATAGGGAGATAGCGGGTCACCCTGTCTAATGCCCCTAGACAGCCGAAGAAAGCCCTTAGGGACCCCATTAATCACAAAAGAGTAAGACAAGGTTTTTACACAGTTCATTACCAAATTCACCCACATCTGATCAAATCCCATCTTAATCATAATATTTTCAAAAAAACCCATTCGATTCGATCGTACGCCTTACTCATGTCCAATTTAAGAGCCATAAAACCATTAGGACTCACATTACAGTGCATGGAGTGGAGAGTTTCAAATGCAATCATAATGTTGTCACTAATTAGACGTCCAGGAGTGAATGCACTTTGATTTCAGAAATAATATCCGGAAGAATCAGTTTCAATCGGTTGGCCATAGTTTTGGTAACCAATTTAAAGACCACATTACACAAACTGATGGGACGAAAATCAGCGACAGAATGGGGATTTTGCTTTTTTGGGATTAACGCAACATGAGTATGATTTAAATCCGAGGGAATAGGATTACCATTTAAAATATGCAGCACAAGCCCAGTCACGGAAGGACCAACGATATGCCAAAATTTTTGGTAGAAGAACACATTCATGCCGTCCGGACCGGGAGCTTTGCCGGGATGCATCTGCTTCAATGATCACACGACATCCTCCTCTGTATAGGGTCTGCACAACAGGGCATTCATCTCATCAGTAACCCGTACCTCTACATTGTCTAGAACTCGATCGAAGTTGTTTGGATTTATTGAGCTAAATATATCTTCAAAGTAGCGCACAATCACCGACTCGAGGCCCACCTCGTCATCCACTACTTTCCCACTGTTATCAACTAAGCTCGAGATGTAATTAGTACGACGACGCAAATTGGCCTTCTCGTGAAACCATGAAGTATTATCATCCCCATATTTCAGAAAATTTACTCTTGAACGTTGCCACCACATGACTTCTTCTTTGCGACGCCATTCTTTCAGATCAACCAGTAATAATCTCCGTTGAGCTGCATCATTAATCGTCTACAGTTTGTTTTTGATCTTCCGAATTTCCTCGTGCACACTACCAAAAGTGGTCCTATTCCACTCCCTGAGGGCATCTTTACAGCGTTTAAGATTCAGATTGAAACCCATATCAGGTCCTACATCCATACTGTCACTCCACGAATCTCTAATCACCCCTTCACATCCATCGTCTAGTGCCCACATGTTTTCAAATTTAAAGTGCTTCTTGCCCTTTCTGCTTCGCCGCCCCATATGATTGAACTCTAATAACAATGGAAGATGATCTGATAAAGTTTCATTCAAGTGGGATACTTCAATAAGAGGGAAAATAATGGACCACTCCACATTAGCACCAAAGCGATCAAGACATTCTTCAATAGTATCAGTACCCTCACGACCATTACACCAAGTGAACTCATAGCCCTTATAGCCCAAATCCCTTAACTCGCACACATCAAATGCCTCCCTAAAATTTTCAATGATTTGCTGATCCTTGGTAGTTCCTCCCTTCTTTTCGTAATTATAAAAAATCTCATTCAAATCACCTCCACATAGCCATGGCATTGAGTCACTGTCATTCAACCCCACAAGAAGATCACGAGTCAGCTGTTTATTGCTCAACTCCGGCCAACCATAAACCCCTGTAAAACGCCAAGGATGTTCACAATTATTGATGAGAACCTGAACATCTTTATGGTGTAGGCTTTTGGATCTTAAATTAATCTCAACATCACAATTCCATAACAATGCAAGACCTCCCGCCCGTCATGCACTATCAACGCACTCGTATCTAAAGTCACCAAGTCTTCTAATCACACCTACCATCTCCTCTGTACTTAATTTTGTCTCCGACAGGAAGACAATGTTTGGCTTTAACCAACGTAGCAGGCTACGTAGGTCGCTAACTGCTCGGGCGTCGCCAAGTCCCCGACAGTTGATGCTTAAAAGACTCATTGGGCCGGGCGGGGTCGATCACCGCTGACCTCCGCCTCGGACATCATATTGACATCCATGTGTTCAGTAGTATGTGTCATCTCCCCTCCCTTCTTTTGTGATTTTTCAGTTATCTTCAATCTCTTTCAAGCAGCATGGACCGCATGGTTATGAAGGACAGTGTGAGAAACATCCATGTTTTCCTCTATAATGTGCTGTGAACTACTGGTAGTCACTATGCTGCCTTCCCCCACACATTCCCATCCTTTGTCTCCTTGCCATAGCTCAATCATTTCTTGACTTTACTTGACTCACGTAATTCCATAATCATCTTGTTTTCCGCCTTTCTTTCACTTGCTGGAGCACGGTTGCAATTTTTCTTTGGGGAGGCTCGCAACCACGCTCCGTAAGGGAGTTCTGACTCAGGCATATCTTCCTCATACCCTTCACAATCCCGAACTTGGTGATCCAATTTGCCGCACAAGTAGCAAAATTTTGGCAAACGATCATATCGAAAATATATCCACTTCGGAACACCTTCCACTGATATTCTCTTGCCTCGTATGAGCGGTTTATTAGTATTGAGGCGCACCCGAACCCTAATAGTCTTTGTCCAGCCTGATAGGTCGGCCTCATTATATTCCACAAAAGTACCCAACCTGTTTGCGATCCATTCAGCTCCAGCACGATTGCGTTTTGCCAAAGGTAGGTTGTGCACCACCACCCAAAACTCCACTGAATCGAACGTTATTTCCTCTGGTTGCTCTGTCCCTACTATCTACTTCAATACCAGGAGATGTCCATCGAAGGCCCAAGGACCAGACTCTAGCACTTTCTTCCTATCGGCAGCACTGAAGAATTGAAAAACGAAAAGGTTTTTCTCTAATTCGCGAATCAACAATCTCTTTTGCGGCTTCCATGCCCCTTTCATCACCATTTTCATTGTTTCAGCATTAAATGAGTTTTTTGTGAGCAACTTCCCAACCAGACACAAGGATATTTGAGCCCCCATGTCCTCGTTTTGAACCTCATCCATATCCCATACCTCATCATCATTCTTCCTGGAAACTTTTAGTCTTGCCCATGCCTCCTCTAAAGCATCCATAATCAGCAAAAGGAAGTACCCTGTTTAAACCTTGTTTAGCAGACTCTCACGAAGGATAGAAGAAAAGGAATCCAAAGAACACCCACAAGAAGCTTGGAGTGGGAGAAAAAAAAAATTCACACCTAACCCTAACCCTGCATTGCGGCTAGAGAGAATTAGGGATCCTAGTTTTAAGAGTCTTATTATGTCATTTTTTCAAAATCATCTTCTATAATTTTCCTTTTAAAAGTAATTATTATTGTGGAACCACTTTTTGACATAAATAAAGACTATGTTTGGCACCAACATCAGGCCGTTCCTAACCTTTTGTAGGCCCTAGGGCAAAGTAAAAACAAGGGCCCCTCATAAAATGACAAGATTCGTCATTTTTTTTTTTTTTGGTCACAATTTAACCGAAAGTGTAACTATCTCAACATGAGCTTGTATACGTATTGACCTTAAATATAGTGGCTCAAGATTTATCAAATTAAGTAGTAGTAATATCATTTTATTCAAGAAAAATGATCAATAAAATGTTGGCATTTAAATCATAAGGGGAACAAACAGAACAAGAGCCCTTTAAGGCTTTAAGGATTGGTTGTCTACTAGAATACTCCCATATAGAACAAACTCGTACTATAACCACAACTCAAGAAACTGATCAACTTATCTACTCTTCGTTTAGCAAATTTTCAAACACATTACCATTAGTCTCTCTCCACCAACAACTTAAACTAGGTTGCAGCTTTGCAAATCAATCATCAAACCCAATTAGGATTTGATCTCATATTTTTGTGTTTAGAACTAGTAATACACAGTGCTCAATACTAGCACTTGACCTTTTCTACCAAGTATGCTCAATTCATCAAAAATAAACAACAATACAATTGAAAATTACTCACCAATTCAACATTTATGCTGAACATATACTTCAAAAATGCCTAATACTCTAACCAATTCAACTAGTACTTGGCCTTTCACTTTTTGTTTTCTTTAGAAATCAGTTCTTTCTATTTAATCAAAACATTAAAAAAGTATGTGCAAACACAAACAAACAGGGCCATGGAGAGGAGACAAAAGCAATCATAACCAGAAAAACGAAAGGAAAAAAAATCAGATTTGTAGTTCATCAGAATTGAAAAGAAAACAACCCAGATCTTCAATTTTCTCATACTTGAAAACAGAGGAAAAAAATGCAATCAGAAATTTAGTTTCTTACCCAGATTGGATAATTATGTTGTTGGTCGAGATTGGAGATCTTCAAGTTATCAAGAACGAGACTAGAAAACTCAATGATGGATTGAACTATTTGATTGCAAAGTTTCTTTATTTTTCTTATATAAGATCAAATTGTGCATCGTTTATATGAGGGGGGCCATAGAATCAGACTTCCATTAATATGATTTTGGGAACCTTAAATCTGAAATGGACGATTGCATTGGAACTCGGGAGGCCGGGTTGAATGTTGTTGGCAATGACCGATGAGTCGAGCGGCGTCTTACTTACCCATTCTTCTGTTAATGCCTTTTTCTCGTTTTTTTTTTTTTTTTTTTGTGTGTGTGTTCAGAACATGTTCCAATGGGCCTCCTCTGGTCCTGGGCCAGGGCGGTCGCCCTGCTTGCCCTGGGTCAGGGCCGGGCCTGACCAACATATAGCTTTTGAGTAAAAGTTGAAACTTAAAGCTTGTAGCTTGTTATTCCTTCTCTCAGCTACCAAATACTGTTGAAGCAACATCTACAACTCACAATTTACAGCTAATTTTGGAAGGTGTCCATACTAGTTTTCACTTGTCAACTAGCTTTTGAGTAGAAGTTAAATCTTGAAACTTACAACTTGTTCTCTTTTCTCTCAACTATCAAACAGATTTTGAAGCAACAGCTAATTTTTCCAAGCATAGACAAAGAGTAATTTGACTCATAATCAGTTAACATCATGCTCCAAATCTATCCATTAAGTAATTCAAATATATAAAAATACAAAGACTTTATGCCATGTGTCACTCTTAGACTAGCCCGCTAATTCAACTGTCAAGTAAGCCAAATAAGCCTACAATTATCCAATAAGCCTACCTAAACATTGAAACCATTTGTTAGACCTTTTGAACTTTAACTTTGTTTCTTTGCTTAACTTCACTACAAGCCTATTTGACCCGCACACCATATTTATCCTAAGTCATAAGCTAGTGAAGTTGGTTGATTTGATTTGGTACTTAGAGTATGAGTTGTGATTCTATTTGTTTTGAGCTCCGAGTTGTGGTAACGGGAGTTATGGTTGAAATTCAAGTGTGACATAAACAAATGAAAAAGAACAGAAAAGAAAGTAAATATAAAAGAGAAAAGAGGAAAAACAAGAAGGGGAACCTATAAAATGGGAAAATAGTTCAATTTTCCCCTTGTAGTTGAATAAGATGTTGAGTTTCATAGATATGTGCTTTGGATAATGGATGTTTTTTTTTTTTTAAATATCAGTGTGAACCAAAACAAGCCAGTTTAAAGATACACCTAAGGGAGGGAAGAGAGAGCTCACCATCTAGAAAGGGTATCTCTCTTAATCTTCCTAAGTCTCAAATAAATCTAGTTATTTAGTTATAATATACTGGCTAGAGACAAACTATCTGCAGAGCTGATTTTCCTAGGTCTACAAAATTGTATCCTAGTTTGCAACTCCATTTTAGCATCTCAAATCTGTTGTCTGGATCCCTTGAGCAGCCTCCAAAGTATTTGAAATTTCTCTAATCTCCATCCAAACATGATGTATTGCTGCAACCAAACAAGAGTATAACACCAGCTTCTTGCAATTATTGTACTTCCTTCTTCTAGTCATCCAAGTCATCCAGCTTTGCATCTGAGTTGGTATAGGAAAACCAATCCATGCTTTGATCTTATAGAGCAGTTGATCAGACCAATGGCACTCAAAAGACAAATGAGCAGCGGTTTCGTCTTAACTTTTGCGAAGGGAGAAAGTACCATCAATTTGCAATTTAAACAGGCTGGTAATTCTGTCTCTAACAGTCAGAGTGAATTGCTAACCAGAAGAAAAAAGAGTGTTTCGGACATTAAAATCTACCCCAAATACACTCATCATTGGGCCAGTGTACCCCTGCATCATGAAGCCATGAATATACATTAGCAACAGTGTATCTTCTTCTCTTATTCAGGCATAAAGGATTCTTGAGGTTAGCTCTCAACTCCAACAACTTCTTAAAGTACCAGCTGCAGTCATGAGGTGGGTCAATGTTCCAGAAGTTCCTGCCCTTCATGTAAATGCCATCAATCCATCTAACCCACTTTAGCCAATGCCCACATATGTTTGCCAACAGAAGCCTTGTTCCATGCCTTGTAGTCTATTACACTGAGGCCACCATATTTCTTCCCGTTGCAGACCATGTTCCAGCTCACAAGAGGGATTTTCTTTTGATTTTTAGAGGAGCCCCATAGAAATTCCCTACAGATTTGCTCAATTCTCTTCACAACACTTTGAGGTAGCAAAAATATTGAAGCCCAATAGCAATACATGGATAAAAGAATTGAATTGATCAATTGGCACTTGCCACTGTAAGATAAATGTCTTGAGCTCGAAGTAGTTATTCTGGCCACAATTTTATCAATTAAGAATTGACATTCTGCTTGATTCACCTGGTGGGTGATAAGGGCATTCCTTGGTATCTCATAGGAAACTGACCCTCAACAAACCCTAGCTGCTTGAGCCTCATTTAAGCTTTACTCTAGCAGCTTGAACCTATTCTCAATATCACTAAAAGCCTCCTTGTTAAGCTTCATGAGAAGTTGCTTAATAGCTTTTAATTTTTGAACTACCTTGTACATAGGAGTACCTTGAGCATCGGTCTTCTAGTGTGTCTTGACAATATTAAAAAATGCTTCATTATCAACCCACATATTGAAAAACTTGAATGGAGTACCTTTCACATTTGCTTGATACTGATAAATGCCCAAAAGAACATACTTTTATGCTCCTATACTAGTTCTTTAGTTATTCCTTATTGAGTTTGTGTGTCATTTTAGTTACTTTCTTATGTTTTGGGTCTTATTTATTGGTTTCATTGTTTTATAGTTAATTTGGTGTTTTAATGGTTTTTTTGGTTTTAGGTGATGTAGACCATGAGTTAGGAGAAGGAGCAAGTGTAGGAACAGGTCTCAAACTAACCCGGAACAGGTTCGGCAGCGCAGGAACAACTGGGCATAACGTCTGCTTGGAAAAGAGGACGATCTGATGCTGAAATCTTATCCAAATATTCCAGCAATGATTTCAGATGTTTTAGGATGATTTTAGGAGATTTTTTATTCTAATAAATATCCTTAAATATTATCCTAAGATGGTATGCTTGGAGAGCAGGGCAAGAGGTGGAGTTTAATGGCAAGTAGGACTGCATGACTTTCCTAATTTTGAGGGGATGTTAGCTGGATGAATCTGGCCAATAATCTGGAATAATTCACTTCCCTAAATCTCTTAATGACTACCCAAGGAAAGATATCAAAAGATAATGCAAAGATATTAAGAAATATTATATTTTTTTTTAAGCGCTTAGTTTCCTAAATTGTTTAGAACTCTTCAAGGTGTGGGGCCCTCGTGCCCCCGCGTTCGCTGCATGCCCGAGGCGTTCACGCTTTTTCGTTTGTTTTTATTGGGGGTTGTCGTAACCGTTGCTTATCATGTTTTCTAAGGTGAAGAAGTTGCCACCGTATTTTAGGAATACGGAAACTGTAAAGGTGCCAACCACAAATATCTAGAAAGATACCATGATTGTGTCGAATTGTGACTTTGATGCCCAAGAAAGGGAGATACTGAGTTCGGGAATGCGGAGCCTATTCAAATGATTTTAAGATAATGCAATTATGCCATTTATACACATGATATCTGTCATGCCATTTATTTTCCCTCACTATGCATTAGCTACGTGGGTGGTCACGAATTATCTACCAAGAACTAAGATATTTTGTAAAGGCGATCACTTTGATGGTTAGCAAGATTTCATGCAATTAAGAATAATTATCTGATCATGCTAGATTTTTGGGTGAGATTTAGCCATATGTACATGAAGATTCAATTCGGGAAATGTTCAATTTGCACACAAGAACGTAATCAAATAAAGAACAACGCTTTGTTGATCGCCCTCGGGATGGCTACTTTGGATCGGAGCTTTTGTTTGGATCTTCCTCAAGCTAGTAACCCCAAGTTGAAGGCTTTTTTGTGGTTTGTTTGTGGTTTTGTGGTTTGTTTTGTGCAATGAGGGTGTTTGGGATGTTGGGTGAATTTATTTTGTGGTTTCTTGCCAATCACAATGGTGTTCTTAAGAATTGTTCTTTTAAATAGAGGTTAATTCTCTTTAAAAAGGGCTCTTAAGTTTCCAAGTGTGCTCTCTTAATGCTCTCCAAAAAGTCGTGTTTTTGAATGAATGGGTTTAGGACGTATTTATAGGTGGCGAAACGCGGCAGAAGACGAAGGAAAACAGGTCCGGGACCACATGCTCCCACCGCCAGACCGATGCTGAGACCGGCCTGGCAGTCTTGAGACCGGTCCGGGGGTCTGATGCTTGGTCCGGCGGTCTAAGATTTTTACTGTACGATCGATTTCTGATTGATCGAGAACTCAAACGTACACTGTACTTAAAAATCCCAATATGGTATGTATCCACGGATCTGGATCCATTTGAGATTTTCGAGGGATTTTGGGCAGATATTTGATATGTTTACCGCTCCATGCTCGGTTTTGTGCCAAAATATAAATACGTCCATAACTTTTGATCCGGGACTCCGATTGAGTAGCCGTTTGAAGTTCCGGAAAGCTGAGAGCAAGGGCTAAAAGGTGAGGGTGAGAGTTGGGACCTGTCTTCTTGGGGTCTTTCACTTGAAGAGGGGAGCCTATCATTTCCGAGTGTGCCATATTATTCGTCATGGGGCGGTGGAGGACTTAAGAGACACCGGGAGGGGTGTCTATACAAGGAAAGATAATATGTGGAGAAGAGGACTTGGACGTGCTTCTTAGTCTATATAAGGAGAAGACCAGCCATAATTGAGGAGAGAATCATCCTTTGGACGAAAATATACCCACGTTGCAGAGCAGTAGTAGAGGAACAGGAAAAGGAACAGGGGGAGGAACAGTTCCAGCAGCAGTTTCACCCTTCTTTGCTTGGTTTTCCAGCATGGGTTTCTTTTCTTTTTTCTTCCTTTTGCTTTGTAATATGAGTCCTTGGTTCTTTGCTCAGTAGGCACATTAGATTGGAGCCATGTAATAGTTTCTCATGAGACAAATGTTTTGGTTTTATATTAATCAATTGCTAGTTCATATATTCATGTCTTATTTGCTATTAATGATCATGATTGATTGTTAGATTAATTAGGGTGCACACTAATTGGTTTAGCATGATTTCTATTGCTAGTTAATTATTTATGTCCGTAATTGCATATACCAATTAACACCAAGTGACAACTAGTTCAAGTTTTGAACGGTCAAACGGCTTTAATTTGGCTAGAATAAGACATGATCTAGGCTAAATCTACCCCGGTGGTGGTGTGTG
>BSSO01003368.1:0-16673 GCA_030267885.1 Mesembryanthemum crystallinum | reverse complement strand
TTGGACACGAGAAGAGGGGACGGGATTCAAATACGATGGGACGAGATTATGACATGCAACACGACAAGGTGAAAGGCACACAACAATTCACTAGCATTGATGTCAATAACTCTTTGGTAGGAAGCTTGGTTGATCTGAGTTCATTAACAACTACTCCCCTAAAGAGTCTTATGAGGTTTCGTGAAAGTGACAGGAGTAGACATGAATTATGCACAACTCGCATACTTAAATCCCCCTTGAAAAGTAAAGAAACTACGAAAACGCCACTAGAGTACTTGGTGGCTCACTATGCCATGATTGAAAGGTCGACGCGTAGGAAGCTCCCTTCGACATGCTTACAATGTGATCTACTGACATGAAAGTAAAGGAAAGCATTAAAGTACATGGAAACATAAAGGAAAGCGATAGATGACAAGGTGAACATAGGGGGTTCTAACACTAGGGATAGCACTAGCTTCCCATACTAGCCTGTGGAATCTCCACTTGGGCTGCTTTTCTCTTAGTTGAACATACACCTTGCTAGACTTGACAAAATCGGTCTTGAACACAATGTTACGACCCGAAACTCAAAAAATTACCAAACCCGAATATTATTTGATCAAGACCCGACCCAACCCGTTTGATCAAACCCCTTGCTATATTGTTTATTTTAAATTTTATGTTTTGTATTAAAAATCATGTTAATATGGTCATATTTGTTCTTTTCTAGTTTGATATTTGTTACCTCATTGTCTAAATAATATTTAGGTAATTTTGAACAGTTATGTTCGTGGTAAGGTTAGTGTTATTTGTGCTACAAGACTTGAGTTGTTTGATCCATTAGAGCTGATCAAAAGCGGGAAACAGGTTAGGTTTCACTTTTTTTTTTTTTGCCCATGGATAGGGTCGTCAAGCGAGTTTGGGCCGAGCTAGTGGTTAGGACCTTTATAAATTCATAAAAATGTCTTGCATCCGTTTATTTTGCGGCCCAAACAAACGGGCCTTATGGGCTGACCCATCTGTGATCAGCTCTAACGAGATAGTATAAATTATTTTTATATTAGTTGAATTATCGTTGCTAAGTATAAGCCAATAGAAAACTAAAGTCCATTTTTTTTTTTTGGAAAATTTGACATGAATAATCGCAAGTTTGAACCATTATACAAAAATAATCCCACAATGAGAAATCTATGTGAATAATCCGAAGTTTGCAATAGTCTCACAATATTGGTCCAGGCCTAAACATCGTTACTGTTCCGTTAATATGTGCTGACGTGGCAAAAAATTATTTTTAAAAAAAATCAAAAACAAATTGGCATAGGCTTTAATTTTGCTAGTTGGCTCCCATTTCAGCCCTTCTTTCACATCCACCTGCGCCCTCACGCCATAGCTTGACCTCCATTGTTGCTATCCCAACATCTCCTTCCTGAATCTCAACAAAACTTGAAATTAGATAATCATTTAAACAGGGCATCTATCCTAATAGATACAAATGTAAAATTAGCATTTTTTGTTTTTTAGCTAAAATACACCATTACTGTTAGATTTGGGTGAAAACCGTGCTCTGATCTTGGGATATCAAAGGCTAACCTTCCACCTTGATGACTATATGCTATCTACAATTTTCAAAAGCCAAGAATTCCCAAAGGATATCTCATCAAATGATCGATTCCTCTCCGTGGGTTTGAGTTTCTTATAAAACTTTGCAAAATCATCATCACTATCACAACTCTTAAGTCAGGCCCCTATCTATGCACCAAACGCCACAGTAACAATCACCACTCTCCTCTCCACCTCCCTCGGTCTGCCGGCCAAGGTTTCTCTATCCACCGCCGCTGGTCGAATTGCAGCTCCACCTTTGCCCAACCGACAACTTCACCGGTTCAGCGATTCCCTCACCCAGATTCAAAAAACGTCTCCTACTTCTGGGTCAGCCACCTTCTCTCATCGTCGGCTCGCCGCCATCCAAGATTTCTCTCTCATCTCCGGCCTTTTATCTCTCTTTGCTGCAATCCCCGCCTTCTCGCTCATATAGCATATTCTCCCATTTTTCTCTGCTTATTTTATTTTATTTTTATTTTTTTAAAAGCAAATATAAGTGGGTAAGTAACAGAGAGTTGACAGAATTTGTTATTGGACCATTATCGTGAGATAAAATTGAACTTGGGATTATTTATATATATTTCTCATTTTGGGATTATTTTTGTCTAATAGGAGAAACTTTGGATTATTGATGCCAATTTTTATTTTTTTTTAAAAATGAGAAAAAAAAACACCCTAGACCCGTTTGGTCAACCTGTAATCAAACCTGGCTCGAATAGGGGTCTGGCCCGCTCGAAGGTGACTGACATGCTTTTGACCCGACCCGCTAATGACCCGGCCTGCTAATGACCCCAACGCGAATTTACCCGATTCGAACCCGACCTAACCGACCCATTTCTCAGGTATACACCTTGCTAACTGATACCTTGCTTGTTGTGCTTCGCACACTGTTGCAGATCTTGTCCAGCTTGATCTGCCCCACCTATTATATGCAGTCATAAGTCTTTGACTTTTAGGATACATCTTTGAAACCAAGGGTAGCCTTGTTTACTTTGAATTTTCCATATGTTGTGCTTTTGAACGTATCTACAGGTCTAGTCAGCCCATAAGGAGTCTTGTCTCTAGTTCAGTTTCCATAGCCACTTGATCATCATTGCTACAGCTTAGGGCTTCCTTCATGTCCATGCCACCCTCCTCTTTAGGATTACTCAAGGTCTCCCAACACATTGCTTTAGCACCCTCCTTATTACCCGAGTGGAAGTTTGTGCAGATCTTCTATATCTCTTTATATAATGACAAGTTATAGGAGGACAAACAAAGCACTCCTATAGGCTGAAGACCAAAAACAATAGTATTAAGTAACTCTATTTTAACAGCATGTGAGAGTAGCTGGTTAGACCAATGTTGCACCATCATTCTAACTTTGTCAATCAGGACTAGTTGGAGGCAAGCCCAGGTATTTAAAAGACAGTTTTCCCTCCATAAAGCCTGTTAGCTCCATAATCCTATTCTTCACATCTCATTTTACACTTCCAAAAATTTATTTTCCTAAGGGTTGAGTTTCAAACCAGATACATCTCCAAACTTGGTCAATGTATCTGCAACAGTTGTAATTGAATTCAGGTCACAGAGAAAATAAGCAGATCTTCTCGTCATTTTTCAACATTCTTATGAAGTACTCCATCCAAGTAGAAAGAGATAAGGGGACATTGAGTCCCCTTGTCTCAACCCTCTGCCACTCTTAAAATAACCATGAGGGAACTCATTTAAGTACACTAAAAGTTTAGGACCCTAGGTCTTGACATAGTGGTAACCCACTTCATCCCTTAACCAAGTGGTCGGGAGTTCGATTCCCAACCCTTTCAAATGAAAAGAGATCATTGGCCAACCCTTTACCCTTAAGTGGAGCTCTCGGGACGAGGGGACTAGTCTCTATTGTCGGCGGTGGATACCCTTGTTAAAACCAAAAAAAAATTTAGGACCCTTAATACAAGTCAACACCCAGTGAACGTATTTTGCAGTAAAGCCATAAGCCTTTATAATACTCTCCAAGAAGCCTCAATCAGTGGTGTCATGTGCCTTTTGGATGTTAACTTTAACTATAGATCTTGGAGACATATTTACTCTCCCATAGTGTTTCAAAAGTTCATTGGCCATAGCAATATTCTCAAAGATGCTCCTAATTTGCACAAAAGCTAGCATTGTGCTCCCCACTGATCAGCTCGCAAAGCACTATTGAAATCTGTTAACCAAGACTTAGTAATATAAACCACTAAACCACACTATAGCAAGCTAAGGGCTTGAATTGAGTGACATTTAAAGTAGCATTTACTTGTTGCATCAATGAACCAGTAGTGAAGAACTCAGTCACAGTTGTATAGAAAAGATCTCCCACCATATGTCAAGCCCTCTTAAAGTAGGCTTCGTATATCCATCTGGTCTTGGGGCTTTATTGTCAGCAATGGAATACAAAGCAGCTTGTATTTCTTCTGCACTGAATGTCTGAATGAGGAGCTCAGCATCATCAACATTGAAGCAGCTTGCCAGCTCCCACTAGTGGTAGTAGTATGATTGTATCATCTTGTAGACACTTAGTTGTGTCACCCCTTCCAATGTCCAATGATGATAACTTAAAGTCTTGATTGGGATTCTAATGTCACTACTCAAGTGACTTGTATTAACCTCTTCACTTCAAAAACTCATTCAAAAGCTTCCAATGGCCGAATCAAAAGATATCGCATTTTGATTATCGATGGGCAATGTAGCACCCCAACCTCCTACACATGCAGTTGGTGCTCAATATTCGCTTTCCTCTGGTTAAGGATTGACCTACAGACCATCACAAGTCTTTCCAGCATACTTTGTCCTCACTCGCATGCTATTGAGAAACTTCCCATAAGGTCACCCATCCCAATGCTACTGCCAGCCAAGCACGCTTAACTGTGGAGTTTCTTGGGTTTGGGAACCCTAAAAACAAGATGCACCTTGTTGGTATGAGTAGTACCATCAGACCATTTCAAACTTTCCTTAACCATGAAATCCTTCTGATATCACACTCACCCCCACTAAAATAATGCAACATCCTAGTTGCACACTGGAACTCATCTAATCCCAAAATCCACCCCTGCCATATGGTTGACCAGGCACTCCAGGCCCACAGGCTCAACACACAGTCGCAAGTTTGCTCTATACAATTTGTAACACCCCAACTTAGGAAGCTGGTACTTCGAATATTTGTTTTCATGGTTGACGACTGACCCCACAGACCACTACAAGTCTTTCCAACATGCTTTGTACTCACTCGTAATGCTCCTAAGAAACTTCCCATTAGATCACCCATCCTAATACTTCTTCCATCCAAGCAGCTTAAGTATGGACTTTATTGAGTTTGGGATCCCTAAAAAGAAGATACACATTGGTAGTATGAGTAGTACCTTCATACCATTTAAGTTTTCATTAACCTTAAAATATTTGGGGTATCACACAAGTGTAATACCCTGAATATTTCATGGTTGAATAAAGTTTAAATGGTTTGATGGTTACTACTCATATCACCAAGGTGCATCTTATTTTTAGGGAGTTCAAACCCAAGAAACTACCAAGTTAAGTATGCTTGGCTAGCAGTAGTATTGTGATGGGTGACCTCCTCGGATGTTTAGAGCATGCCAGTGAGGACAAAGTATGTTGGAAAGACTTGTGATGGTCTGTGGGTCAGTCATCCACCACGGAAGAAGATATTAGTAATATCACCAGCTGTGTAAAGATTGGGGTGTTACAAATGGTATTAGAGGAACTCTGCAACCACGTGATTAGCTTGTGGATCTGGATTGCCTTGTCAGCCGCCTACCAGGGATGGATTTTGGGATAGATGTGCCAAGTGTGCAACGAGTACGTTGCCTTCCTTTGAGTGGGAGTGAGTGTACTAACCCTAAATATTTCATGGTTGAGGGAAGTTTAAATGGTTAGATGTACTACTCATATCACCAAGGTGCATCTTAGTTTTAGTGAATTCAAAACCCAAGAAACTCTCCATTTAAGCATGCTTGGATGGAAGCAGTATTGGGATGGGTGAACTCATTGGAAGTTTCTCGGGAGCATTCGAGTGAGGACAAAGCATGCTGGAAAGAGTTGTAATGGTCTGTGGGGTCAATCATCAAGCATGGAAGCGGATATTAGTACCACCAGATGTATAGAGACAACGTCATTTTACCCATTCCAAAACCATTTTCAATCCCCTCCATCTCTTCATCCATAAACCTCTGTATAAGCTTTCCAACTTAATATGATTCACTAAAAATGGAGTTCGGGAGCCAAAGTTATGAGAGAGCGAAGCTTAAAGTCGAAAATAGTGTTCCCGTTACCGCACATCATGGTTCGGGGATGTATTGTAACCATTCCAAGAATAGTTATCAAGTGGGCCTTCCATAGATGAATTATATATTCAATTGTCTTTTCGTTAATATATAATTGTCTCCAAATCCATTAGAAACAGAAAAATATGATCTGATCATTGAACGATGCGTATAAACCGACATCTCTTTAGTGTTCAAGCTATAACTTTTGGAATACTAATCTAAATAAGGCTTTTCACTTATACATGAAAAGGAATTTCAAAAAGGAAGCTAATGGGTGAAAAATTGCGTCAATCAGAGCTAACAAAGATTATAAAGTCAAAACGGTACAATCTAATACTGAGAACTTGTTTCGCGGGTTATAAATATCACTATTTCGCCCTTAAGCCGCCATCCACAAAAACCTATGACCTACTATGTTCGTCAAAACCCTAACCTCTTATACACAAAAAATAATTAAAAAAAAAACATCATTAATCATCGTAGTCAACTAAGTTTAAACTCATTCATGTGAAGAGCATTGACACTCGATTCCAATCGATCAAGGGTTTACCTGAGGGCCCTTTCAATTCAATTTAATTCCTTTTGATAATAACTATTTTTCTTTTAAAGTCATATTTCTTCGAAATCTATGCTTTTCAATTGTTTTAGGATAATTATGCAAAAGGTCATGTAATCTAGTTCAATTCTCAATTCTCTTTGATTTGCTAGTTAATGCTTGTGGTTTTACGTTGTGCTAAATTGTTTATTTCATCGAATAGCATGCAATTGGCAAATCATGTGCAAGGTGATCACCTTGAAATAATTGCTTGTTTAACCCACCTAATTAATTAAGATTTGCACAAACTGAATATTTTATCGAACAATTGTTTAACTCTATCTAGTAGAGGTCATTTTCGCATGGGCAAGTTGGGAGTTTAAGATTTCCTGACTCGTATCCACGTCCCCGGATCCAAATCTTTGGTTCGAGGCCATGGAGTCATCATTATCATTACCCATAGGTATATCTCAATTGGTTTTTCAATGTATTTCTTAAAATATTGGTAGTAACTCTTTTTCTATATTTAATTATGGATTTTTTGTGGGGAACCCCCTTATAAAATAGACTTTTTGGAAAAGAAAAAAAAAAACCCTTATAAAAAAAAAGTTTGCGAGGTACCCCCTTATTAAAACAAAGCCTATTTAAAACCCCAGTTTTTATCAAAATTAATCCAATTCCTATTTTCAAAAACTGTCAATTAAGGTCATGGAGAGGGGTTGGTTCCTGTATGGATTCTTACACATCTATACAACCCTTAGGGTATGTGGCTCATCAGATGGGAGTAGTAGTCACTGAATCCATCATTACCAATCCTAAACAAATGTCGATTTTGTCCCCTCAAAATGCCACTCATATAACCAAAATGACATGCAACATAACTCTAACTTGATGAAATACATTAGTTTAATTGCTCATTTACATATTCAACATCAACTAATAAGAGGAGTGTAGATGTATACAATCTTTACCTCTAACTAACAAGAAAGGTTTCTTATAAACCCAAACAAAATTTTTGGCGTTTTTTTGAGTAAGCCTCTTGTACAACCGTCTAACAGTTAGACGATCTAATTTAGGGGTGACTTTTTGTTACTTAGGGGTTATTTTTAGTGACTTAGGGGCTACTTTATACAACTTGACCCAATTTAATAATAACTTTTCGCAATTTAGTGACTACTTTTATCGATTTAGGGGCTACATTTTTACGACTTAGAATAATTTTATAAAATTACTATAAGATATAAAAAGTAACCCCTAAGTGGCTAAAAATAACCCATAAATTGCGAAAAGTCGCCATTAAATTTGGCCGTCTAACAGTTAGACGGTTGTACACAAGAATTTGCCTTTTGGAAAAACAAACTATAAGAAATAGAGGTAAATACATGAATTTAAAGGGGAAAAAAAAATTAGTGGCCAACACAAAATATACTATTGAGCAAAAATTCTTCCAAAATTATTCTTTCCAAATACAATAGTTATATTATTCTATAAAGTTACTCTCCCTGTATTTCTCTTTTCTTCTAAAATGTATTTCATATGGTATAAAAAATAGAAAATAACATTTATTGAATTGTTGATGAAGAAGTAACACCTAAAAGAGATTAGATAAAAGTTCTACGAACTGTCCTTGCAGCCATGCGAGATAACAATCTTGCAAGCACATCAGCTGGCAAACTGTAGAATTGCTGCTGCTGTTCAAGTGGAAGCTGCAGTTTCAGTTTCAAGAGTTTCACGTTAGCAAGAATGTCACGTACACCACAATGAAAATGTACAACAAATGGACAAATGAGCTGTAACATCAATGAAAATGTAGAACCACTCTATCAGAAAAGACAACCAACAACCTGAACTGTTCAAGCAATGGACAAATGAGCTGTAACATCAATGAAAATGTAGAACATTTAGGATTCTAACTCGAAATATGATTGGAACAAAAGTGACATGACAATAGATAATTTTATCGGGTGAAAACTAGAAAAATGAAAGAGCAAATAAATTTCTGAAGGACCATTCTCGTAGTCGTATGCCCATACACAGCCGCAAGAATGATCTCTGGGTTTGTCTACTCAGGCCAGAATTGTCACTATTTCGTTCAGCCAGAAACAATTTACATTCAACAGAAAGAGTAATTCAGAGCCATGTTCAATGAATTTCAAAACCAATATATGTAGCCTTAATTGACCCTTCATTGACAGCAGTAAAAACAATCAGAAGTGCAAAAGAATATAGTGAACCATTTGATTTAGTTCATTATGATCCAAAAGTTGGAAATTGCCCATAAGCCTCTCCTTCAAAGCTCAGCTGGAAATAATTAGGGTTCGAAAACTTTATAAATAAATAAAGGCTTTGTTCATTTCAACTAGTGACACTGAAATGAACTGAATGCAAGAATTGAACCGGACTTAACTGAATATTTAGTAATATGTTAAGAAAAGTGAATTGAATGTGCTGCACAAACTAAACTGAATGTTGAATGATAACTACGAAATGAACAAAGAAGATGAGAAAAAGACACTCAAGAATTACCATTCTTAAAATTTATGCAACTGCGAAAGCCCATTGAAAAGGAACAACGAACCGACAATTCATCACTCTAGTATCACCACCTAACTTAATGCTTGTTTGGTTAACATAGGAAGTTCTCCAATTCATGGGAATTAATTTCCTTTATCAACTTCATAGGGAGTTCTTAAAGTTGTTTGGTTGTCAACAAGGGAAGTGACTTCCCATGGGAACTTCTACTTACCTTGGGGGGAGTAGGTAAGCCACTTCCTCAACATTGTTTGGAAGTGGAAATTCCATGAAAGTTCTACTTCCCCCATTTTACTAATTTCTTGTCAAACAAACAACTCAACCATTTTGCACTACCTAGGAAGTTCCACTTCCCAGATTTTGTTAAAGCAACCAAACTACTTAGCAGCTTTGAAGCATGAGCAACTTGGATACGTGTCGTGTCGTATGTTGGACATAAAACACACGGCATGCACTGATACTTTGGACACGACACGACACATATTAAGCTTTTTATCCTCCATAAATGGAGCTTCCCCGTGTCCGAGTCGTGACTTTGTCAATGCCCGTATTCATGTCCATGCAACATAGCTTCGCAGTAAGAAACTCTTGTCCATAACAACATAACAGCTCCGGTCAGTTTGCTTGATTGGTTTGTACCATAGATAGGTCTAATGGCTTTCCTTATAGCTGTTCATGCCGTTAAAATTGAAAGTCTACAATAATATCACATTTCGTTACAGAGATAATGAAGAGTCTTATTAATACCAAGTAGTCAATCCATGTACAAAAGTAGGGATATTGAGCTTGTATGAATTTAGTGAAATAAGCTGCAGAGGAGGCTTCATCACCAAATGTTTTTGTTCTAAAGTTCCATAGGAGCAAAACAAATCCTCATTAGTACTTAACTAAACTTCGATCTTTATAGTGACTAATATGTTTTTGGCCTTTAACAGAAATGTGGTCAGGCCATCATTCTGATGAAACTAGAATCTTATGTGCTTTATATTTAAACAACTGGACATGTATCATTTCTTACCTCATTCACAGCAGCAAGGATTGGCTGAATTTCCTGGGTAGACGTAAGTTGAATAAGAAGCTGGGATATCTCTGTCGCATATGATTCTTGATTCTCATAGATGTTGACCTTATCAATTCCCTACATCAATATTGCACGAACATGCTTTACTCCATGTGTAAACTTTCAATTACATCATATCAAATGTATCTTTGCACAAGCTGGAAAACCATTCATACAAATAAACAAGAGAATCAACAGCTTACATCTACAAATGTAGGTCTTTTCTTCAGCGGTTGGGAGTACTAGAGTAACAACCAGGGTTCCCTCTTGAAAGGTGGCTTAAAAGGCAAAGGTACCTCTTAAGGTATTAGACGTTTCTCTGGAGCTTGGCGATTGGAAGGATCAACACTAACAATTAGTGCCAAGGGAGGAAGTCATGCTTTTTTGGGCTATTAGTGAGCCCTCATGGCATCTTTTCTTGAGGTTTGGTGTAGTGCGAAATCTTTGGAGTAGACTGGTTGGTGTTCTTGGAGAATCTTAGGTATGTCTGGCCAATGTTACGGTGTTCTTGCAAGCGCGTTTTGTGAGTTTTGGGAAGATGAAGGTGAATAAGCTAGTGTGGTGTAATGCTATTTTCGCAGTGTGATGGTGCATATGGCTAGAGGGGATTGCCCAGGTCTTTTCTATGACTTATCCACTCGCATATAGTGGCATAGGATCATCTACTTAGCCTCTTTGTGGTTAAGGCAGCAGGCAGCAGGCCGCATAGGTTTTCTTTACGCAATTATTCTATTTCGCATATTCAGCAACATCGGGATGATTTGCAAGTAGATTACTAAGAGAGTTCCTTGTCCTCTTAGACTGTACTTCTGATTTTCTTCAATATAGATTTTTCTTATCTAAAAATTAATAATAGAAAAGAGGACAGTGCAAGTATGCAGTAGTCACAATTTTATTTCATTTAAAAATCCCTGATACACGGTCATATCTTTCTCTCACTATTTTCCTCAATTCCTCTTGCTCGTCGTCTCTATCTCAACCAGATATTTCCCCATCTGTCTGTTTCTCCTTCATTGGCTTTTGAGCTCCTTATTTCAATATTTCTGCTTCCCCATATGTCTGCAACTTTCTATGAAAATCCAAAAAATAAAATCTTGTGTTTGTCTTTCCATCTCTGACCTAATCCATCTTGGTTACCAATTTTATGTCTCCTATTTTTCTGTAAGATCACTATGGCTTTGTCCCTNCCCCCCCCCCCAAATTATATATATCATTTCATAGAAATTTAATTCTTGCCAATAGGTGTAGTTTATGTGATGAGGGGCAATCTGTTGAACAAGTGCAGTTTATGTAAAGTGGAGGGAGAGTCTGTTGATCACCTTATGATAATGTGTCCTTGGATAATGAAGAGGGACAACATTCTCGCCTAGGCTCGGAATGTCCCGGTGGGGGAAGGGGGGAGTCCAGGACAGGGTGCTTTTTAGACTATCCAGCTTGGTCCAGCCCAAAATCAGCAGGGCTAGGTGGAGTTCATTTCTTACCTACCCACCCCCCTTCCCAAAAACAAACAATGGTAATCAGTAAATTTCTTAAAGCACTTACTGTTCCAGGACTTTGAAGCCCTGATACTAATAGCACAAGCTGACGCAAGTTCCTCAAGTTGACTATATCTTCATTAGTCATAGTAAATGCTGGAAGTAGAACAGGAAAGGGTAGATATGAGCGAGACACAGAGCCCATTAAGTTGAAGCTTGCTAGCCCCAATGCATCCAAACCCTGTGTTTTCAAAGAAAGCAATCAGAGACACAAGCTGCCTTCCACCCCCCAGCCCCTCTCCTGCGTGTACTTTGAAAAAAATGAGCAATGACCAAGATATATGAAAGAAAATGGAACATGTCTGTTAGATGACATACCTTAGCAGTTTCTTCAAGGAAAATCTCTCGTACAAAGGAACCCTGTGCAAATGGCAAAAATAAAATATAAAAAATCATTTTAATTGTTTCCGTTTAGACAGATAAGAGATTTCATTAATAGGGAACAGGATCACTTAAGAAAACAGGCAATCAAGAAATCCTGCGCACACCCTTGTTCCTAACTCACAAACCCCACACCCCTAGGAGCAAGAAAGTGGAAATATCAGTAAACAAGATCACATCTATCAGTCTGCCCATCTGCCAAAGTAGTTCTCTATAGCTCACATCAAGCAAGTGTCCAAAAATATAATAAAACAAACCAGCAGATTCCAAACTGAAATTTATGAAAGCTATTTTAGCCAAACATTCTACCATTTCTTCCTCGAAATAAGCTTCAGTAACATAACAAAAATGAGCATTCTCCAACGACTTCCGTGCTCCTTTTTCCCTCATACTTTTATCTTTATCCATACTACTAATCAAAATGTGGCAAAGGATAGAAGCTGTGCATCAATAGAAAAACACTAAAAAAATTCAATTTCATCCCAAGCAATTTTGAGAGGTTCATTATTCCCATGGTTCACTCTACCTTCTCTGTTAATGTAAAAGACAGTATATCCTTCGCAACAAGCCTTGCGTCATTTTCTTCTTTCTTCACCAAAGCCTTATCTACCTTAGCACGTTGGGACTGTCATGACAACAACCAAGAACATTAGCCATATCTTTGAGGAGTATGGAAAGAAATGTACATAACTGTGCCATCTAACGACAAGACGTATGTCAAAAATTAAAGCATTAAATTATTGGAGCATGTGAACATTGATATGAAAACATGAAAGTATTAAATTCCGAAGGAATTGGTCCTTTGGTCTCCATGGTTACGTAAGTTGAGTATTGATAGAACTCTAAACCATAGGAGGGAAGTTGAAAAGATTGGGAGGCCTAGAAAGAGTGTAGGCACAAAATATATAGTTCTAAGAGACAAAAAGGCAAAGAAGATTTAGAATCCCATTTTCCTGGGAAATCATCAACTCATATGGCCTAAAAGGTATATCCAGGTCCAAATCTCATTTAGCAGATCTTTACAAAACCTCTAAAATTTGAGCCCAAACAATAGGAAAGTGATTTCTTTCAATCACCTCCCTCCCCTCCCCCTCCCCCACACCCTCACCCTCACCTTTTTTTTTTTTTTTTAATGTTTATAGGTAATGATTATATCTTGATAGATTACTGGAAAAATGGATGTAAATAATCCAACATATTAGCCATTTGACAATATTCATCCAACAAATGACTGGCCCAGATTAATCCACATTTCATGTACAATGCCGTCGCTGAACTAAAGATTGATGGCGTTAACTTCCCGTTAACCTAATTGACATGGCATGGTAGTTATGAGAAGGGGGCTGGTGTGAATGAAGCATGATTTGAAAAGGAAAATAAATAAGGGTTTTTCCCCAACCTTTAAATCCTTTTCCTTCCCATCTCTCTTACTTCCCCAATCTCTCTACCCCTTCATTCTATTTTCAGAATTGGGAGGCGAAAATGGGGAGTGAACAGGAAAGAGAAAATTGAACCCCATAAGAAGCCCAAAAATCTCCCACAACCATTGTTCATTTTCATCGGCTCAATGTGAACATTGGATGTTCGCACTACTCCAAACTGTGAAGAAGGAGACGTCCAGCAATCGAGGACAGGAATTCTATGGTGTCCTTTATGGAAAGTAAGTATTTTTTTATTCTTTTGTTTAATTTTGTGTAAATTTAAAATGTTTAGTCTAATTTAATGTTGTTTTTGGCATGTAGACTGAGAATGGTAATTTCTTTAGGTGGGGATCTGTATAATCCAAAAATCCTGGATTTGTTCTTTAATCTTCCCAAAACCTAGATTAAGGTTCAATAACACCAACGATTCTGTAATGTAGGGCAGAATTTGCAAGAGAGAGGTAGAGAGAAGAAGAGAGAAGAAGAAAGAGGGAGATCAAGGAGCAGGGAGATGGCAATGTAGTGTGCTTCGTAGATGAAGTCTGGTTGGTTCCCTCAAAATTAAAATAGGAGAGCCATGTCATCAGCAGGGTTAACACTAAGTCAACCCCGTCAATCTTTAGTTCAGCTACTTCATATATGAAATGTTAGATTAATATCGTCAGACGCCCAATATGTTGGATTATTAACGTCCATTTTGTCCTAGATTATTTGCTTACATCTTCTCTATCTTCCAAAATGCTTTCCTTCACCATGCAAAAGTTGATTTCTCCTCATATACAGATGCATATATGTCAAGCATTGCTAGAAATATTATATTTCCTCGAGAATGATGATTCCAGAGACGAGATTCTTAAGCAGTGCACAGGTATAATACTTGTACAAGCATTCATATTTGAAGTTTGTGCAAGAAATATCGAGTAGTATTGAACTTCTGGAAATTAGGTACAAATGCAAGATAAAATAACTGAGTTCTCACCTCACTAAGTAGCGACTGCAGACGGTCAATTCTGAAGACACCATCCTATGGAAACAGGCTAAGAATAAGAATTGTATATTCTAATGCATGCAGCAATATCATGGTCAAAAAGAAGTTAACAACTTTACCAAAAAAGAGAAGGGAAATGAGTGACAACAAAACTTCTCAAGTAAAAACAAACATAACACATACCTTGTAAAGAAGAGATTGCAAAGAAGACTTTAACTTAGGTGAGCTGTCAATTAGCACTTTTCTGGCAATCCATGGATATGTACTACCCAAAACCTTATAATCAGGATCAAAGCCGACTGCAATACCCTCCAGAACAGCCAGGCTAGAACACGAAAAATAATACAAATTAAACAAACTTAATTAAAAAGTGCATAAAATCACAGACTCTGATATTTCTACAATTTGCAGATTAGATACGTGTTAGCAGCCCATCTCTATAATCGAAATTCAAAGCATATCCTTTGACATTGATCATACACCACTATGGAATGCACGGATAAAGTTAAAAAGATTGGGTGTAGACCATGTGTACATTTCAGCTGAACGGAGCTAGACTGAAGTCAACTAAACGAAATGGGAACTGAATTAATAGTAATATGTGATAGAAAAGTAAGTTGCGAAAAAACTGAACTGTACTGAACTAATCTGGTTCCAGATTAGGGATGGTGAAATGAACAGAGCAACAAGAGCAAACCAAAGCTCAAATAGTTCAGATTTCTCATCTAAGGCCCGCTTGGATTGGGAAGAAAAATTAAGGGGGTAATGGAGGAAATTAAAGGGTAAAAGCCGAGGTTGGAATTGGTGGTGGGGGAAAGATTATGGTGGAAGAAGGAGAAATAGGAAGGATATAGGGGGGAACATATTACCCTAGGGGGGTGGTGGATAATTGTTTCCCTCCTACATCCTTCCTTTTCCTCCTCCTTCCACCATAATCTTTCCTCCAACACTACCTCCAACCTCTACTTTTGCCATTTAATTTCCTCCATTACCCTTCTATTTTCCCCCCAATCCAAGTGGGGCCTAAATATAACATGGGCCCTCCTTCTGCTCTAAAGCTGCTAGGCTGCTACATCTTAACAAAACTGAATTTCTAGAAGGCTATTTTGATGATGATGCTTTTGTGGTTTTTATCTTAAACATTTTCCACTATTGAAGTTTTTCTTGATAAAATGACTGACACATAGGATAGTACATATATTTATGGGAAATTCCACTTGGTACCCCTGTACTTTTGGCTTTTCCAATTGGTATCCGAAACTAATCCAAATGATGCCCCTGTGGTTTTAAAATACTAAACTCCGTGACCAAAATAAGGATTTTCTGTCAAATTTTTCCGTTTATTCGTGATGTGGCGATAGTTTATGAGGTAAAATGGTTTTTAATTGTTATATTGGAGCAATGATGTGACGAAATTACCCTTGTTTTAAATTTTTCCCTTCATTTTTCTTTCATATTTAAACCATACATCCTTCCTATTTGCGGTGATTTTGGGAATTTTTATGTGTATTTCATGTTTTTTAATGTTTGGTAAGTAGGAGTAGTGCCACGTCACCAATTAACGGAAAAACTTGACGGAAAACCCATATTTCGGTCACGGAGTACAGTTTTTCAAAACCACAGGGGCACCATCTGGATTAGTAAAAAAGTTTTGGGTACCAATTGGAAAAGCCAAAAGTACAAGGGTACCAAGTGGAATTTCCCTACATTTATTTACTACTTAGGCTATGTTTGGCACAAATGACTTATAAGATACTCCCTCCGTTGCTAAAACCTTTACATCATCCATTTTGGGAGTTCCCCTAAAATCTTTACATGGTCAAAAATAGAAAGGAATATTGGGTGAAAAGTCTATCAAAACCCACTACTTCTCTCTCATCTTTTTTAACATTGTAAATTAAACACTAGTCCAAGAGCAAAAGAGGAAGTCTTACACCAAACAAAAGTTTCTTAATGTATGTGCAAGTTTTCCGCAATTTTTTTGGGTGCTCCTGAGAGCCACATGGCCCACGCGCCCAATAAAAAAAATTAATTTAATTTAATTTAATTTTACTACTATTGAACACATATTCATAACCGGTATACCGTAGATTCATGAACGACTGCTTATAACTTATTGAAAAATAAAATTTGAATTTTTTAATTTTCTTTATGAAATAATTATATTTCTTGAAAAGTAAAAAAAAAAAAAAAAAAAATTCGATTTTGACTATAGATTCATAGTTATAGGGTATAGATTCATAACAATATAACTACAGATTCATAAGTGTAAGTTAATGAACACATATTCATTACTTTAAAAAAAATTATCATGATTTTTTATTTTTCACCAAACAAAAAAAAAA
>BSSO01003367.1:0-16674 GCA_030267885.1 Mesembryanthemum crystallinum | reverse complement strand
TTGTTGTTGTTGTTGTTGTTTAGGGGAATATCATTATTATACTAATACTAATGAAAATGATGATCCCAATCTAGAAAGTCATCTTATCAGAAATGCTCTCAAATTTGGCAAATTCTTGTTTGAGACGTGTCTCATCCAATTATTAGATGAGACGCATGAATAATAAGGGTTTGTGGATTGGGCCTAAATCCACTTATTAAAGTTGGGTTAAGTAGTGGCCTCATTGAGACTAGTCTCATTAGAGACAAGCTGCTCAAATTTTAATCTACAGAATATTGAGTCACATCCATTGCATGGTGAGAAAAAACTCTTGGACTGTATTTGGCAAAACTAATTGTAACTATAACTATGAAATGTTAAAGATGAAAGAAATGGATAGAAAATAGTTAAAATATAGGGAAAAAATGATAATAAACTAGTTGAGTGGCTAGCTGAAATCGAGAAGTACTGCAAGTAGCTTCACAAAATTAATTATAATTGTAGCTCCACAAACTGTCTGATGGCGGAGAGTCAGAAAACTAGTTGCAAGCTTCAAGCTGTAACTTTTATTTAAAAAGCTAGCTGTTTTTGCCAAACACTCCCTTAGTTTTAAATTAACGTGTTAATTTGCAATTTTCAATTCAACTTAATTCCATCATGCAACTTAATTTTTGTCACATATATTAATTGTAAGAAATGTAGTACTCCTAGTAAAGATAAAGATAATTCACAAGTATCTATCATTGATTATCAAGGAGAATATGATGACCCGAAATAATCAAGGATGGTGACATGAAAAGCGGATCTCCTCGTCCAACTGTAATGTATCTACAACTGCCCCGCCGTCCTCCGGATTGTCACATCACTGCATATGCAATTTGCTGTCCATCATAAATCATTACTACTACTAGTTAAATTACAAGGACAATATCTAGCTTCACAAATCAANATCAAATTACAGCTAAACCTAAAATTTCTAAAAAAGAAAAAAAAAAGAAAAAGAAAAAGAGCTGAATGCGTAAAGAAGCCTGATAGATTGATGGGCAGGAAGCAATTGCTGAACAGGAGTAGCAAGAACAGCAGCATCATGAACCTAAAATATTATTGAAATCGCGTTCATATTTTCGATAATTTCATCCATTAGACTAAGTAACAATACAATTTACAGGATATGACACGAGTGATAAGTCCTCTAAAACAGGGCTGCAACCAAGAAGCAGAATAAATAATGAGGCTAGGACACAACCAGATGCCATAGGATAACTAAAATCCGAAACCCTGTTCCGGAAGCTTCCATCATCCGCTTCCAGCCACAACATGCTGAATAAGGGACACACCAGCAAAGGGCTTTTGCCCCGTCTCTCCCAAAACCTACAAAATTCTATCACGATTGCTCCTTGTCCTTATTTGCGGAGCATCATTCAATCTTTCGGTCATGTCAATAATACAATTCCATTAACATGTAAAGCAGCATCGTTGTTTCTTCGTTCTGTTGATTTATCCACCACCGTCATGCATTGCAATTTTATCAACCTGAATTCTCAGCATCAGAAATCAGTTTGCAACTCTGCATCCATAAGCAGGCAATTTCAGATCAGGGGCCTTACTCCTTGAAAGATGCTTCCAAACCATCCCAAATCATGAGTCTAATACTGTAATACAGCCAGATGTGGTAATAACAGGACCGAATAACAGTGCCCATTAAACATGACTGGCCATCTTGATGTTGTCATCATTGTCAATATTTTGGTGGACAAACTGGTTCTGAAAAGTCTCACAAGATACAATTCAGCATTTGCATGACGACTTCTACACAAAGAGGGTCTTCACGCCGCCAAGTTCTGGGGGCTTGTATATAAAGAGAAATCTTCCAACAGAGATAGAGATCTTAGGTGCAAAACTTGATCAGCCAATTATTCATGTGCTGGTTGAGTCCTATGCCAACGAGAAATTGATACTCTTGAGATGAGCATTGCTATCTGTACAAAAATTAGAGAAAGAACGTCTTTAAGAGCAGACAAAAAAAACTAGGTATCCTGAAATGGCAGCTTACTCAAGTGAAGAAATATCTTCACCAAACAACTGTAAGAGAAAAGTTACCTGTCAAATGAATGTATCCTGCTTGGATTTGCTAAAATGATAAATCAAAACAAGATGCAATCATGCCGCAATAGAGAGCACTGCAGATCCCCGGGTCCTCCAGAATCATAATGACACCGCATACACATTGCTTAGGACATATGGAGATGGGACCAGATGGCAGATCTGCAAGTCAAAACCTGAAATACAAGGAAGAAACAATACAACTGCCAGATGAAACTGAAAAACCCATATAGAAAAAATGACAGATTAACAAGAAATGGATCACACTTGTAGCCTAACAGTATAAACAGAGAACTGTATCAATAGTTGCATAGTATTTCCAAAAATGGAACAGTTTCTCAAAGCAAACTATTCATTAAGCAAACTATCCAAAAATGGATCACACTTGTCATTCAATGGAGTCATTCCAAGAGACGCAAAAAAGCCTCTGAAAAACCTCTCTTCTAAGTAAAGCTGATGACAAACTTGCACATAGGTCCATCAATGAGTAATGCTAGTATTATGTTAGACTCCAAAAAGTATAAAATGATAGAATTTCATACAAGAAAACCTAATAACGCCCTATTGGATATAGGAATTCACTTCTCTAAGGCTACCCCGCTTAGGCAAGAGCCTTGAGAGGCTGGGTATGATAAGCATAAACAATAGCAAGTTGTTCCCAAATCACACATTTATGGTGATACAAACCAACTACAAAATGACGCTCATCAACATAATCTATTCTGAATCCTGTTATATGATGTGAATTGGAAAACACCATTCTTACCTTCATTACTGCCATATGTTCTGCACGAAGGTTTCGCCCTCTCCCCACCCCCTCTCAATAACAGATTCTGCATTGAGAAAGTTTAGGATGATGGTCCACAGTACAGACTAGAAGTTTTGAGCATGCACTGTACACCATAAAGTTTGAATTAGCAGAATATCATTGTCGTCATAACACTTCGCATTATCAATGGCTTAGAAACTTGAGTGATAAATAGCCATTTGTATTGTAAACAACACCTGCTCGTGAAATTAGCAATACATGCTAAACAAAGTCAAGATTCAGTCATATGATGCCATAGGCAACTTTAACCAAACGTGTTAAGAGAAAAACCAAATCGCAGAGAAGAAATTCGAGTGAAACATTGCCTTCACACTAACGACAAAACAAGTGCAAAACAGTCACAAACCTCAAAATATGCAGTCTACTCTTTGGTTGGTGATCGAGATATTGCATATGTAGCATTACTGCATTAGATCATTCATTTCTTCTCGAGCCAAGGGCATTTGAGCACTTCTCCTTTTTCTGGCCTCGTGTTTCTGATTTTAATAACGGAAAACATTTAACAGCACAATCCTCACAAGTGATCAGGATGTATTTGTATGCACTTTATCATTGCATATTCCAACCCAATTAAACTTCATTAGTGAGAAAGTGGAAAATAATAAATACACTATACTGGAGATTTGAAGTTAAATATAGCCTCTTTTGGCAACATATTCCATAGGATACTGACATAGGAACTACAGAGAATATCTCAAAAAGATAACGGTAGGGGAAGACAAACGAAAGAATCATTTTTGTATTGTCCCAACAGAAGAGCTTTACATTCCAAATCATAGGCAAATCAGGGGTATGAAGCGAGCAAGGTCAGTCTTTATGCATATATTAAGCTTACAAGGTAAATCCATCTCCTTTGCATCCCCATCTCATCAGTCGTTTTTTTTCCCCTTATAATTAGATAAAAAAAACATTGTATTAATAGAATACAACGTAAGGGGACAAGGAAACCTCAACGGTACCTGAATTACAAATTACCGCAATGGTGTTGGATCTTATTTTAGTGATAAAACCCCCTTGAGACCCTAGTAGCTTTAGCCCATTAGGAAGCTAGATAAACTACCTGACCGCAAACAAATGCTAGAGTGGGAAATCCTTGAGAATTTACAGGAATCTGCTCTAGCCAAAGGCACCAAAATATCGTTATGAAAGCACATTACCACCACAACTTCTAACCGGCAAATGTAGAACCATAGTTGCAGGATACCCAATACTCCCCCAAGAACAATGCTATTCCGATATCACAAGACACTGAGACACCCATATAGAGAAACAAACCAAACGAGTTTCCTCTGCTTCAGCACATCATGAGTGTTGATCCAACCTAGCACCAAGGTCGAAACAAAAGCCCACACCTTGAGGGGAATCTTAGACTTCCGTGTATAGTTGGCCATAGAAAAAGGAGGGTTTTGTGGGGGTAGGCTGATATGATGGATGAAAGACTTACAAGAGAACATCCCCGAGGAATCCCCAACCCAAACCAAGAGTCATAGTGGAGGTAAGATGAATGGTATCCAGCACATTCACCAAGGAGAAAGCCCCCATCTCGTCAGTCATGATAACTATTAACACTAGTTCTTCCATTACTAACCATGAAAAAGAGTAAACCAGAACCAGCCTGAGAGTCATATTGCTTGACAATTGTAAAGGTCATTCATCATATCTTTCAGAGATTATGCTAAAAATCAAAACTAAAGACACTCAGATGTAGTAGTATGAATCATTATATGTATGAATTAATAACGGAAAACATTTGTACCTTTCTGTTGCTTGTTGGGTTTCAAACGATCTCGCACATTTGATGATGGCGAAAGAGGCCTTTTCTGGGGCACAGCTTTTGATGAAGATCCAGACTTTCTTGAAGGTATAAGGGATGAGGATAGAAGAGCATCAACAGCCTCTCTTTGTTGTTTCCTTTTGGAAATAAGGTCTTTGGGCTTCTCGATGTCATTATAAGGTTGTCCTGTGTCATTTGTACCTTTACCCTGGAGATCACAGTCAACAAGTGATGCCGAACCAACCTTATTTTCCTGAATTTTAGGATCCCGACTTTGATTTTTAAGTCCACTTGACCCCAGTGGATCTGAGATTTTATTGGTGCTATTTTTCTCTTGTTTTGATTGGTCTGCACCCTTTGTCTTCTTAACTTTCTTGCTACTCTTGCGACTATCCTCCAAACTTTCCTGGTTTCCAGACAGCTCCTTATGCCTATCAGTAACATCCATGTCTCTTTTGGCACTCCTTAAGCATTCACCTGCCACATATTTATCATGTTCATCCTTGGTTTCTTGGCCTGGAGATTTACCTTCAATATACTTACTTTTTCTTTTTGAGTACTTCTGATGGTTACTCTCAGTTTGCTTAACAAGTTGCCTTCTTTCAATCTTTTCACTCTCAGTTCCCCCGTAACCAACTGAAGTTTTAGGGTTGGAGCTTTTATCCAATATCATGTCAAACATGGATTTGTAAGGTCTTTTTACAGATATAACCAAATTCCTCTCATTAGCATCCTTGATGAGAGCAGCCCAATCACCATTCTTCTGCAACGTCTTTGCATTGCCCAAAATCCACAAGGAAAGCCTAGCCCTTGTCAGAGCAACATTCATTCGCCTTACATCAGCAACGAATCCGATGCTGCTAGAGTTCATCCTGGGCAGTGCAGAATTTCTATCTGAAGATCTAACTGTGGAAAGAATCAGTATGTCGACCTCCCTACCTTGGAAACCATCTACTGTGTTAAATTCCATCTCAGAACAAAAAGAAGATCCAAACACACTGGAGAATCTTGAGCGCAGGAGAGAAAGTTGGCGCTTGTATGGTGTGATAATTCCAATTCTTCCACCAGCAAACTCAGAAGGATACCTATGCAAGCAATCAAAAGTACACATCAATTGCAAATACATGGATGCATAGACAGCAGCAACAAGAAGCTCCACTAGTACCTTTTCCGGAGAAATCTCACTATTTCAATAGCAGTGTCTGCCTCGCCCTCATTATAAAAAGAGGATCCAGAATTTTTACCATATAGCTCTTGACCATCAATGACATCATAAAAAACATAAGGTCCAAGACCCTTAGTCTCATGAAAAGGTGCTGTTTTACTTGACATGTGAGCACCATTTAGTAACTTGCCATCATAAAAATGCCAAGATGGAAAATGACTTATCTCTGGATGCATCCGATACTGCAAACAAGTAAAAGAGAATCTGCTAAGAGCTACATGAAGACATTAAGAGACTAACATCTTATCAACACAGGAAACAAGGATCAATATAAGTACAAGCTACTAATAGGCAATGTATCTTCAAAAAGATTGCGGGCAAATAAGTTATCACAAACTTGAGATTTTGGTTAAAAGTTACTTGTTCGGTAAGCATGTTGACTGGATGACCGGCCCTTTGTAAACGCTCAAACATGCTGCACTCATACATATATCGGCTGGCAACATTAGAGAGGACTGTGGCGGGAAGTTGCTTTGGGTCACCAACCTTCAAGGAAATAGGGAACTTTAACATAAGCACCTACTGAAATGTTATTCTTAACAATAACAAGTAAATTCATAGAGTCTTTAAAGTTTACCATGATGCACTTTGTTCCACTTGATTTCAAAAGCTGAAAAGGTATCAAGGTGGCTGGCTCCAGAGCCTACAGTAACAAAGTACTTATTACACATTTGGAAAGACGAGAGGAAATATACATATACTTTGATAGATATTAAAAATGTAATAACAAAACAAGAAGCACCGCTAAGAGCTTACCTGAGCTGCTTCATCAATGACTACTGCATCAAACAGATTCTGTTCAGATATGTTGGCGCCTCTACAACTATTTGTGGATTCAAAGCACGCTGCGTATAAATCACCACCACAGCCACTTAATGTGGTGACCACTATTTCAGCTTCCCTTAATATTGTTCTCCGAAGTTTATTCCTCAAAGCTCTCGTTTCTTCATTGATTTTCTTCTCCCGTGACTGTATCGTTGCAAGCCTCATGTAGATCTCCTTCTTCTGCTGATATAGGCTTCTCAACCTAGCCTCCAGCTCTGCATTAGAAAATTTCTTGCCATTATCAACTTCAAGATGTTCATTCTCAGAACCACAATTTTTGTCAGATCCTCCATCTTTCAAATTGGCACGTTTAGATTCATAAAACTTAATGCGATCAACTATCTTCTCCAGGCTCTCACGAAGCATGGTTGAAGATTCTTCACTCAAATCATTCCTTGCATCTCCGGCAGTCACCTTTTCTTCAGCAAGACGATGTTCCACCAACGTGTCGATGAAGAAGGGCAACGAGTTTGGATGTATTGTTTTTGCATTGCCAACTCGTACAAGATATGGCCTGTACATGTTTCCGTCAACACCATAAAGCCCTTCACCAGCTAACCTTGCAACTAACTCATCGACGGCAGCATTTGACTGAGCACAGACAAGCACCCTCTTCCTCAGGAACACCTTTGATACTTTCTTATCCTTCTCTCTGTCATCATTCAGCTGTCTAGCAAAGGCAGCATCTTGCCATGCCCTTGCAACTGCAGCCGACTCACTTATACGCGCCCTTATCTTAGTGAACGGAGTCGAGTTCACGTTCATATTGCTAGCAGATTGTCTTTCCATAGCATTTGACCGTGACGATACAGCTTGCAACGCACTGATAAGAGCCACAATAGTACGGGTCTTCCCGGTACCTGCATATAATATGATCACATAATAGGAAATTAGGAATAGAGAGATAAGTCGCAAACTATTTAAAGATGGATAGCCACAAACCTGGAGGCCCCTGGACAAGAGACAGCTCAAAATCATCTTTATAATCAGGGGCTTCTATAACAGCACGGATTGCTTGAATCTGACTTTCATTAAAAGTTGACGTAAGAACTTGCTGCAAAGGTCGCGGCAATTTTCCCAAATCTACCTTTTTACGCTCATTAGAAGCACGGGACTGGTAAGCAGGTTTCAAGATAACTGAAAGAGCAGGAATAACATCAATTGAAGAAAGTGCTTGGAATTCTCGAAGTTGAGGTGTAATGCTCATTATACGACTCAGAAACCATTTGCTCCTTTCAAGAAGCAGCTTTCTAGCCCGATTTAGACGTGAATAACCACTTTGAAGATAGAACCTAATGACTAGCATGTTTTGCCTTCTTTTGTTGTCTTTTTCACGTCTCTCCACCTGGGATATAGACCAAAGCAAATCAGCAGAAAGATAAAAGCGATTCCGATTGACTGAATTGCATAACTAAAGTAACTATGCCTATTTTATAAAGATTCTCAAGCATGAGAACAACACTCATCCACTTGCAAGGCACTCTTTGATTTATATACAGTATATAATATTTATGGACCGTAAAATCACTAAGTAATGCTTATGTATAAATGTTTAACTACACTTCAAGTTGATCAGATCTAAGTTGCAGGACTGGCACGATTCAACTATCATGGTGGATGAAACAAGAAAGATCCAGAGAAAAACTGCAACTAATAGTTTCTACAAGCCCCACCTGCGGAGAGGCCCAGCTCCAAAATCTTTATAATCAAAGAGACATAACTTGTCCAACTTTACTCATTAAAATGCACATAAATGGCATAGGTTAGTACATGAACAAAATATCAGACTTCAATAATAAAGCACCACAGTTGCATACAAACATATTGTGATGATATACATGAGAACCGAGCACATTTCAGATATTAAAACTTGGCGTATGGAAATATCAAAGCCTACATGGCCCTTGCCTTCTCCTAAACTTTCATGGTTCACCCAATAACTAGAGACTCCACAACAACTAGATGTCATGTACTACATCTCTGTCAATTGTTTAATTATACTTTATGTTATCTGGCCATGTATTCAAGCATGAAAGGAAACACCGTAAAGGAACAGAACATCAGAAGCATAGTAGCACAGATGATATTATTAAAAGTACACATCAGAGGCATAGTAGCACAGATGCATCTAACCCTGGCGTGACTCTTTTATTGAGATCCATTCAGTAATATCTTTGTAGGATATGCAATAAGATTGGGATATCAAAGGTGAAAGAAGAATCATCTTTCCATGCAAGGCAGTGCATATAGTTCTTTAGTCTGTACCTTCCCAACTACGTGAACACTATGAGGTGAGTTCCTTAAAGGCTGTTTAGTGAGCAAAACTAAATCATTCTCCATGCAGTTGTTAGACATAGCAACCTCATGCTCATCATGGACACATCGAACAAGATGAAAGTCATCAACTCTTTCAACTGAAACCACAGATAAACTGCCACATGACATCTCTTCTATTGATGACAACTCTTGGAAAGAACTACGCAGCTGTGCTTTGAACTCTTCCAAGACCAATGGCCGGAAGATGTCTACATACTGCTGAGGTGACTCAAAGCTTACTGGAACCTCTTTCAACACACAAGGGGTTTTATTCTCCTCTTCAAGCGCAGAAGCTAATCCCACAGCAGCAAAATAGTCCAACTCCAGTATCGGTCTAAACCAATCATCCAACTTGGGAGGCTTAAATCTTCTGGCTGCAGCCTCCAGCTTCCGCAAGTACGCAGATCTACTCTCCCCAGGAACTGCAAGTTGAATGACTCGCCGTTTAGGAAGAGAAGAGACTTGCTTTGTCAAAGATGAATGATTACGTCCAGCAGACTTTAAAGCAAGCTCCAACGGATCTTCAGTATCTCGCACCAACTCTTTTAAGATTGTGCCATTCGATTCGGTAACTGTTGGTTTGCACGGTTGAACAGAATGTTTGGTTTTGACAGCTTCAGATGAGTTTTTGGCAATCACATTATCACGAGATGAGAAGCGCTCCTTAGGAACACTTTTCGAGTTGATCTCTTTTTTCCCAATCTCCATGTCCTTTACTTTGGGACGAGATGTTGATGTTAAGGCATGTTTTGTCACACTAGACCTGTGAAACATTGACGTTGGACCAGCAGCTTTAGGAGCTACCCTTGTTTCAAAAGCTTCTGACATGATCTTTGAGGTCTTAGATTCAGTAGAAGTTTTCTTTTCCGTGTCATGGTATAAAACTGTTTTATCAACAATAGGAGCCAACACATTAGCCTCACTTAGTTTTGCATCATCTCTAATAATATCAGTGGGGGAAATGGAAGTATCTGTCTCCTCATCCGAAAGAAGAATTACACTATCGTTATATTTCTTGTTTGCAAATGTCAGTGTATCCAAAATCTGCACATCGGCATCATCATGGGTAGAGGAATCCACATCCAAAGGTGAACTCTTTGTCCCATCTGCCAATACATCAGAAGGTTTTGCCTTCAAATTGGATTTGTCAATACATGAACCTTTAGTTCTCAATGAAACAGAAAGATGTGACACTTGCTCTATCAAAGAATCCATTTGAATTGCATCTGCAAAGCAAGGTGTTTGGCATCAGGCAATACTAAAAACAATAATAACTACCAATTAATAAGTTGATAAAAACAAATTTATGCAAATCAATAACTTACTGGATGACATCATCTTTTCGATGGCTGTGATAATTGCTGCTGATTTTTCATCACATGAACTTTTCAGTAAAGTGAGCAAGGCAGTGACAGATTGCTTCCAATATCTGATTACTGCTTCAAGTGAGGACTTTCCCCAGTCCATCAAATCACAAAGCCATCTAAATTCGGTCAAACTCCCTGTCATCTTCGAAGAATTTCCAGACAATCCATCAGATGATGGGCTAAGTTTTTGAAACACAATGGGCAGAATTTCAAGCAAACGGACACAAGTCATCTGCAAAAGTAAGGGACTTATTGAGAATGTTGCTCCATCAATACCAGACAAGTATGCACCTGACACAAGAAGCTGCCAGGATCCATTCTCTCATTAAGGATGTTCAGCACAATAATAATAAATAAATAATTAAATAAATAAACGGACTTTCCCTCCAACCCCACCAAAACCATATTTAATCAAACATCTGAGAGAGAGAAAGGAAGCAGTTGCAGAATGCAGACATCAAGATTCAACCTAAACAAAGGATCTAGGATACAGATCCAGCGTATTAGTTCCATCCGGAAGTCGACATGTTGTAACGTTATGAAAAGGCCCATTATAGTAACTCAAACCAACCTAGGAGGCTGGGACAGGCCTATCACTCAAGCAGCATTTCCAGCCACTTGAACAAGTTCATAAACACCTAGGTGTGTGCCTTGCTGCACTTAGGTTCAGTCCTGGAATAAGTAATTTTTGCTAAATCAAAATTGTTGGAGTATAATTATCTAGCAAGAAGAAAAAATTGTGATGTCCTTTTTCCTTTATACTGATAAATAAGAGAATGTAGATAATAGAAAGGCAACTAAGAGGACACCAGCTACTATCATACCATTTCACAACACTACCCAGAGCCTCACATATATGGGTGCTATTTGGGGGCCAAATGACCCAAGCATCTATGCATAAAAACTGTACATAAAAGCTAATCCGCAAAGCTTCCATCTCTGAAAAAGTCAGCAAAATATGCAGAAGATTGGATCTACCATTTGGCACAAAGAAAGTACAATTTATTCTTTGAGCAAACTTGCCAAAGGGATCTACAAAGGTACATAATTCTAAAAACATCTCTTTTAATTAGGGAAACAATATCTATAACCTGCCATAGTGGGGTTTGGGCAGAGTAAGATGTACGCATCCTTCTCCCTTTAACAAAGGTTGTCTCTATTACTTTTTCCAGAAAAGCTAAGATAACAAAATAAGAAGATAGCAACACCAATAATAACAATATGTTACCAAAAGTAATAATATCAAAGTGTATGATAAAACAAAATATAAAAGAAACGTATCAGCAACAATAACAGAGAAGTGAAATTGAACATTAGATTACAGATAGAAATAATAGGATTAGAGGTCATTGATAAAAAGACTGCTCAACTACTAACAATAACAGTATATAGACATTCTACAGGAACACTAGAAAAGACTTCTATTTAGAAAAAATAAATAAAAATAGAAGGTTCTTCCATTCTCGCTTCCTATAAATCAAAAATAATTTCCTAACGTTCTACTTCTCAATGTTCTAGAGTGAGATCCTACTGATAATTTACTTGGAGACGGTGCAATCTCGCTATGAGCAGATACAGAGAGAGTGCAAAATGCACCGACAAGTGTCATAGGTTAGCTTCTGTATACATGTTAATGAGGAAATCACACATAAGGTAGGGAGGTCTGGTAGAATTGGGCCAACTTCTAAAAGTTTTCTTGTAGAGGATACATTGTTCTCTCTTGCTGTACATTTGACACTATTTAATATTTATACTTTCTCTTTCATAAAAGGGAGAGGCAGGAAGCAAAAACCGGTCAAACCCTCAAATCAGAGAGTGGGAAAACAGAAAAGACAGACTTATAAATAAAGCAGAAGAAAAGACATATTTAGGTGAGGAAATTTTTTTTGCTCGAAGTACCTGGGAGATTCTGTAATCAATAAATGCCTTTCCTCCATGAAGGCACTTCTTCACAGAAGGCCATGCAAAACTGGCGAGCTCAAAACTGAAGTTCTCCCAGATTTTCTTCTCATCTCTCAACAACTGTTTTCCATCATCAACATTTACAGAATCGAAGGTTGGCTGCCGCAAGAACCCACCTTGAGATGTAACCTTACAATTAAGCTCATCAGATGAGATTCCCGGTACATGATTGGTAAGTGTAAAGCCTTCTTTAAAAATTTTGCACAGGACAAAGAAGAAATGATGCAAACATTGGAAGTTGGCTAGGACTGAATCCAACTGTACCTGAAATTCAAAGATGAGCCGTCAAAGTTTGATCTGAACTGCAAAACAGTTTTCGCCATTCATAAAACAATAGGATAGTAGCAAAAGAGCAGAATAAGTAGCTGCAATAAGTCAGTAACAATACTATCATAGTCAATCACTTGATAAGAACCACTAAGTTTATGTCTAACAAACATGTGGACTAGAAGAATGATCAAAATGCCAATCAAGGAAAACTATAATGATAAGAATTATCAAAATGCCAATCAATTTTACCAGTTTCAGACCATGCTTTAAGCCTGAAAGAATGGCAGCCAATGAAGATCCAGAACGGCAGAGGAACTGTAAACCAGGAGCGAGACCCCGTGTATTTGAGACATGCTCCAAAATAAGCCTACCAACTTGTCTCACATTCTGCATCAAACAACAAGTCTTCAATCAGACAATCATACTGATGTACATAAAGAAGGAATACTAATCATAAATATACAGTTAATCAGTTACACACAAAGGTAATGTTAATATCAGAAGCTAAATAGAAAGCAATCAACTACAAATGGGAGTATCGAGATATACATCATTGGGGTCTGAAAGCAAAAGAATCAGGCTTTCACCCATTTGCGGTTCCCAAGTCCACTGCCTCCGAAGTTCTCCTCGTTCCATTTGAACAACAAAGTGCGCAGCTAATCTACAATGGAGGCATTTAAGTACTAGGTTCTGAATACCACACACATAATTCAGCTTCCAGTAAAAAAAGGTTCATCAAAAAAATATTTCTACTATAATCACCAATTCAGAAATCGAAAGACAGAATAACATTGTTAACAAAGCTCAAAAGCACTCAGGAGTCAGGAACCACGTACCTCCTAAATGTTCGTATCAAAGGGATACACATTGTTGACACCTTTACTGAATTTTTTGACGTTCTACCATCTCCACCATCATCAGAGCCAGTAGGGAATTTCCAACCAAAGCAAGCTGAAACTTCACCACTGGATGACAGCCAAGTTTTCACTGGAAGGGACAGTTCAGAGCTATTTTCAGGCTCTACCATAGAAAAACGAGATAAAGCCCACACAACAGCCTTGGAAATAGATATTGGGAGAACTGAAGGTTCAATCTCAACCAATACATCCAACCATAACATAGGAACACACATCCATTCACTGTATTCCTCACAAACAGTACTGCTCTGTAAGGTGAATTCATTCCAACAGCAGCCATTTTTCTCTTCACCAGCAACAGTACAGGAAGTAACATCATCCATTTCTTCAATTGGCTCAATAGAGATGCTACAATCAACAGTTGAAGGAGTCTGGCAGTGGCACAATGACGATAACAACGCAGTAGCATCAGAGACAAAAATAGTTTGAATAAGATCAATGGCAGGCTGCCGCAGAGAATTATGAAGTGTACAATCTTTCAGAGAAGACACGAGAGAAGGCCCCCTGCAAACAACATCAGCAAGAATGTGTCAAGAGCTTATGATACCAATTACTTTTGAGTTATATACACTTAGAAATCTATATCCAGCCTATACTGTAAAATGAATGGTTTTACTGGAAATATTGGAAGAGACAAGTGCACATACAAAGATAAACGATGATTAGATGGACAGACATGCAAATATATTGTGTTTCAAACACGATAATGCAGCTTCATTGAGCAAATGTTTGCAGAATTCTGCATTTTCAACAACGAAGCACTCAGATACAAGGTACCTACCACATATGTGCACACTCGGTAGGTGGGCTAGGTGGGTTCATCTTGTATCCACGATGGATGATAATAAGAGCTATCTACAGATGAAATTAAGCAGAAAAACTCAGTGAGGCACGCAAAAGAATATGGAAGAGGTATCATATAGCCGTATGCATATATAAGCTGATTCAAGCACAACAATTGAGAAGAATAAGAACCTGGGAAGCTTTTTGCCTCATCAACATGCTGAAGTTACTACTCCTAGTTACTTGCTGCAAGAGAAAATATAACAAATGCCTACGTTGCTTTTCAAATTCCCCATCATGTAAAGCTTCCAGCGACTGCATAGAAAACACTCACATAGATGAGTTGCCACAGAATAACAGCCAAGACATTTGAAAGATAAAGAAAATGACGACAAAGGACCAGCGATATGCCTGCAAAAGTGGGTGGAACAGATCAAAAATTTCTTTATGAGTTTTCTCATTCCGGGTATGAAAACACTGACTCAACAATGAGTCACGCATCACGCTTGGAGGCAAAGAAGTTCTCAACCAAAGCTTACAGCCTACAAAGGAAATCAGCAACAAGTCAAAAAGAGATTAACCCATCACAAGCATATATCAACAATTAGATTATACATACCCAGAATCTGAAAGAGCAACCTCATGCAGTTCACTGCATGAGAGAACTCAGGGGAATCATCACTGATATGGTCCAGTACAAAATTGAGAAAGACTGGATATGGTTCCAAAATCCCTTCTTCTAGTGCTGGAGGTTCCAAAAAAGCAAGCCTTTAAAAAACAAATGTAGAAAAACAATTAGCTGAAAGAGAAGTAAATGACCTAGCCATTAAAACTTTCTTTTTCACTTTTCCAACTTCCTCGGGAATTACATTGGCTAAATCCTCATTGAATCACCAAAAATAACAGTAGACCATAAAAATCATACAATGATTTGAGTCCTAGCCATACAGCCATACGCTCCATTTGTACTCTTGGCCTAGAATTTTCAGAACTTGACTGTGTCGCTTCAGCTGCCAGAAATCCAATGCATCTCTTAAGCAAAGGTTGCAGAGGTTCCAAGTCTGCCGCACACCTATACAACGAAAGAGACTAGTTATGTTCTGACCTATTGATTGAATTCATGATGCATAACATTATCAAAAAGAAAAGTATCTCAGAGAATATTAGGCAGCAGAAGCTAACAACAATACACTATCGATTGTCAGTCCCAAATGTATCAACGGAAGTGCCAATGTGCCAAAGAAAAGACTTAAAAGTAGTTCGAAAATTGTCTCAATTTATAAGAGGATGCAGAAACAGTGATTCACACACATATTGAGGTTGAGACACTTATATCATGCAACTTTCTTTTAAGAAAATTTTGGATACCAAAGATGCACAACATTATCAAAAAGAAAAGTATATCAGAGAATATTAGGCAGCAGATGCTAACAACAATACACTATCAATTGTCAGTCCCAAATGTATCAATGGAAGTGCCAATGTGCCAAAGAAAAGACTTAAAAGTAGTTCATGAAAATTGTCTCAATTTATAAGAGGATACACAAACAGTGATTCACACACATATTGAGGTTGAGACACTTATATCATGCAACCTTCTTTTAAGAAAATTTTGGATACCAAAAGCAGACAAAGAAAGTTTTGGAGATGATTGATCTTAGATCATTACCACAATGACAACACTAGCAACATCAGTATTTGATAAACAAAAATGAATCAAGATGATCAGTCCTCGTCCTAATCCCCTACAAATGCTACCACCAAAGAAACATGCCTGAATAACCTTCTTACAAGAACATCAAATTTTGTTGCAAGAAAAACCATGATTGGATATATACGAATCTCAGCTAGACCTATCAATAAGCCTAGGCGGGTCGGTCCGGGTCAAATCCAGATCAGGTTGTTATCAAGTTGGATTGAGAAATAGTCAACTTGAGATCCTGGATTTTGGTTGACCCAACAATGGCATTTTCCTTTGTCATATTTTAACCAATAATCTCATGGAATAAAGCATTTTAGGATCTTACCAGAATAAAGCATTATGCAAGGTTTTACATTGTGCTTGTAATCATATAAATAAATACATTAAAAATTTGGTAAGATAATTAATAAGCATTATGTCGATATGAAGAGTAAGTTACTTCCAACCACTTCAGTGGGGAAATGTTATAAACTTATAACCCTTGCTTTAAGAAATTAAAATAAAGTGCATGTTTAGGGTGATTGCGATTTGCCAATTTTTTGTTTTGAAAAAAAAAAAAAATCTTTGTAGAAATTAAAGATAAAGCTGAATTAAATAAATTGCATGTTCAATTCCAGGTCAT
>BSSO01003366.1:0-16678 GCA_030267885.1 Mesembryanthemum crystallinum | reverse complement strand
AACCCCATTCTCCATCAAAGGTTGAAGGTGGGTTTAAAATCAAAAACCTCCCCCTTCAACCTTTGATGTGGATGCCCTTAGTTGGTCAAGAATTTGCATGATGAAACTGAAATGAATTGAATTGGATTGGATTGGGTCCACCCCCATATACTATACCAAAAATTGAGTTCTTCATCTGTATTTGTTACTGTAGTATCAAATGGTGCCTTGGCCCCTGTGTTTGTAGGAATGTGGGGAATACTTTACATATCTTAAGTGACTGCCCTTGTGTTGCCCCTGTGTGGGATTATGTTGTCGGATAGCGTTAACGACTCTGATGCCCTCTACTCTTTGGTGTTCCAATACATCACTCTCTCCCCTCTCTCATTTGCTACAAAAATACCTTGGCCAAATTAAAGCCTAGGAGGTGTATCGGTCGCTATTCACTAGCACCTTCCTTTTGATTAGCAAAAAAAATTAAAGCCTAGGAGTTCTGGTCTCCCAGCATCCACGCACCTATCACCTAAAACAAAAGATCTTACTGTCATTCCTATTACCTAGCACTCCCCACCTTCTGGTTGCCTCAACATTAACGTTGATGCAACTTTTGAAAAGTATAGTATTGTTGCTGGTATATATAGCTGGTATTTGCAGGGATCAAAACCACAATTGGTTAAAAGGCCACTATGAAGATAAGAGCACCAAACGCGCGCTGAAGTTTTAGCGATCAAAGAAAGAATCAAGCATGTCCATAGCCTTGCAATGAAGGTCATTATTCAATCTGATTCTTCAACTGCACTTCATCAACTAATTTACAACCAAATGCATGTCTTCGATGGCAGGGAGCTGCTGGACGGATTGGAAAAAGTTAGAGCCGAAAGCTGCTAATCTAACAATCTTGCGAGCTGAATTGCTCATTATGCTAAAATGGAGACCTTGATGGCTTGATGTATATCATTAGCTATAAATTCCCCAACTCCTCATGTTTTGTGCAAATTCTTTTTGCTTCTGATTGTAATGGAGTCACTTATCACAGAATTTGCTACAACCACCTAATTTTATCTATGGCTAGTGCAAATAGATGAAGTGATGAATATCACATACTTGAAATTTTTATAATGGGATTTGCTACTAAAAACTGGTTTACACTTTACCGTGTCAGTCATAGTCACTGCAGAAAAATGAAGGACAAATTTTACCAAAACTTAATAATTGAACTGATAGTTGTATATTACTCATCAATAGCAATACCACTAGTGGATGCTAGAAATATGCAAAGAACCATATAACATCACAAGAAAAGGAGATATCCATAATAGTGAAACAATGTAAAAGCATTTTTATTCCACCCAAATTTCAGATACAACACAAGAATAAAAGCAGAGAGAAGTAATAGTCAGTATCATCCTGCAACTAGATCAATCTCTGATGCACTGAATTATGTTCAGGAAATAAAACTGAAGCCAAACCATTAAAGATAAATAGAAAGGAATTAACTATAATGAAATAAGAAACAAAACTTACAATTAATGAATATTTGCCTCCAAAGAAAAAACTAAATACAAACGACTATGGTTCCTCAATCTTCATAAACAATAGTTACTGAACTGCTTCAATGACAACTAGCTTAATTTGAAATCTTAGCTACAAAACCTATAAACTACTTAAACAACTTGTAGAATGCCTGGAACGATCTTCCTCAATAACCATTGAGCCATGTGAAGATAAGCATGTTGCGTCAAATGGATGCCATCCCAACTAAATCGTTTTGCAGGGTTCTCACAAGCTTGCGACGCTTCTGTCCCGCACATCCGAGCCATGTCAAAATTATACACATTGTTGCCGCTTCCACAACATGCCTTATGGAGTCCATGCTTTTCAAATCCTGTCACAAAAAATAATAATATAAGTTTTCAATTAATTAGTAAAGATTATGAAGTACAAAAAACTAAAAACGAAATATATATATATATATATATATATATATATATATATATATATATATATACTTGATTAAATAAGTTTTCCATGAGAATATATGTAGTGCAATGTTCTTACCGAGCAAAGGGGCATGTCTAAGGATCCATCTTAAACCATTGAAGTAGTCTCCATACACAATGGCAACATTAGGGTGCTCTTTTTGAAGTTCCTTTATAGCTTGTTGGAGAAGATTGTTATGGAACTGGGCAAAGTTGTTCAAGCCTTTCAAGCACTTGAGCTCATCATACATAGTTGGGTCTTGAACTCCGAATGTAGCAAGATAAATGGGCATGCATCCGATGGGGAAATTTCCCGGTACAACAACTCTTATGGCACCAAGATCGATAACTTCCTGTTAAAAAAAAGTAAAAAAATACATAGGAATATATAAGCTTATTAATACAAGAAAAGTTTTTTAAAACTAAATATGAAGTTTGATTCACAAAACAAAATTACTCACCTTTACGGCATTTTTGATGACTTGGACAACATCTGGAACCATTCTCTGTAACTCCTCAATTGGTTTACGTTCGAGCAATGCATAATTGTAATCGTTGCCTCCGACTTCTCCCATTAGAATGAGTGACTTTCTAACTTTACTCTGACACTCTGAAAATATAGATAATATAAGAGATATGAGACATTATGAAATCAGAAAAAGATAATTACATAAAGTATAATTTTGGAACATATAAATTATAGAAATATTTTGAAATTAATTTAGTACCTGTTGCATCCTTGCATATAGAGGCAAGGTGAGACTTGAACCAACTGAGTTGCACAGAGAGAGAACTGTTGGTTACCGGTGAAAGAACACCCTTTGTTAATAGAGTGGTAGTATCGAGTGCTGTCGATCCAGCAACCGCGAAATTCACACCATGCGTGAAATTGCCTTCTTGATTGAGATAGGGACTCAGAAGTGGTAGGTGAAAGAATTTGGCTGCACCAAAAAGAGATTAACAAAGCATTAGAAAGATGTTTGGAATGTGTTATTTATGTTCTTGCGTTGATAAATTGTGAAAGATTAGCATTCGTATATAATTCACTAAATTAGATCAAAGACCTTATACCATTAACGAGTAATAGCCCATCAATTATTATAGAAACAGATGCATAAAAATCAAGAAAATCGAAATAATAATCGAGTTGCTCATACATCCAAGAAAAGAGAGAAAATTTAAACCACAACCAGTTTACCCAAAATCTTTTTACTCTCTTGACCTCCCTGCTTTGAAATTAGGGTAACATAATATGTACATATAGCAACAACACACATAATTGTATTCCAACCCTACCGAATATTTAAAACTGATAATTTTAGAGATCAATCATCATATCTCCTAATTCACATATGTAGTATTTTCATTGCAATATCAATCCTCTAAATTAAATCATTGCATGAAAAAGTTAAATTTAATTTGCATGCATGCTAATCCATCATCCTGTAAACACTATCAAACTAAATAATTTAAACTAAAGATTAAAAGTTACTAATCTTACCGAAATAATCAATCATGAGAAGGCCATCGGAACAGCGACCGGTTGGTCGATTCAAGGTGATGCCATAAGGAAATCGTCCGAAAGGAGTGTGAGATCCAACCGGATTTTCTCTTATAAGGTTGCCGGTGTCACTCAAAGAATCACCAAACTGATATATTGAATCAAAGGAAAGCTTCTCTGGAAAAGAAGTAGTAGCTACAGGATGAAGAAACAAAGAGGAGATAATCAAAAGAAAGTTGACAAGGAAGCACAACGGTTTGTGGGTAGCAGCCATTGATTTATCTATCAATACCGTGAATTTATTATGGTTAAGTTGAAGTAGTGTTTATGGAATTGTCTGAATTAAAGATATGATGATGGGGCAATTAAGGGTTGGGTTTTGGGGGTTAATTTATAGAGATGTAAATAATGTACGTACAATAATATTAATATACGAGTCTAATTTTGATTAGCATTTGATTAGGACAAATCGTTAACCGTCATTACTTTATTTTTACTTTGTTTGCGTAAGCATAAAGCATTGCAAAGAATAGGAAGGTTGGCAAAATATATCACGTTCGGATAAAAAGATAGAATAAGGCTTGTATTACAATAGGAAGGTTGGCAAATAATAATGAAAATTTTCATTTTTAATTGGATATTTGATGTTAGGCTTAATTGTCTTTTTAATAATCTTATTTTGAATACCTGAAATTTTAAAAGCGTTATGTACTACAAATAAAAAATTTTAATAAAAATTTTAATTAAAAAGCAAAAACATTTATAAAAAAATCCCAAATAATTCTAGAAATTTTTTCCAGTAACTACAAATAAATAATTCATAACACATCAGCATAGTAACAAAATTCTAACCCTATTAGTGAAATGATTCTTATTGAGGCAATTTTGAATTACTCAGATATTCAAAATGAGATTGTTGAAACGACAAGTATCCAAATTGCAATTACGGCGAAATTCGAGTACTTAAAATGAAAATTTTTCAATAATATATGTCATGTTTGGATAAAAAAAGATAGTTTAGGTTTGAATTCCAATACTACTCCATTCGTCCCTTCAAGATTGTCAAATTTAGGGAAGATAAAATAATAAGGAAACATAATTTATTATATTGTCTTTCACTATAAGCAAAAAAAATAAAATTAAAATATCCCAAAAGTTACAAATAAATTCCCAAAAATACTAAATTTATCTACAATTATTGGAATTTTTCATAGTTTTTTTGGGATTTTTTCAAGATTTTTTTTGCTTAATAACACGTCAACATTTAACGAAAATATTAACCATGTCAATCAAATGACCCAAAATGAGACAACTTTTAATTTTACAGGTACCCGAAATGAGATTATTGAAAATATGGGTATCCAAAATGCAATTAAGTCTAATATCGGATAACCAAAATGAAAATTTTCTTTTAAATAAGAAAATTTTGCAGGGAACCACCTTATATATAGGTTTTTTTGTGAACTCCCCCCTTATAAAACGTTTATGGTGGAAAACCACCTTATAAAAAATTTTCGTCCTCAGAGTCCCACCTTACCCAAGATTCCGGCCAAAAAACTTGATTTTCCCCCGTTTTACCCTCATGTGCAAGTCACGTGCCTTTGTTTTCGTCTTTTCCACATGAGGCTAAAATGGGAAGAAAATCAAATTTTTTGGCCGGAATCTTGGATAAGGTGGGACTCTCAAGTCATAAGTTTTTTATAAGGTAACTCCCCACCATAAACGTTTTATAAAGGGGAGTTCACAAAAACACCTATATATAAAGTAATTTCCCGCAAAAAATCCTTTAAATAACTACCTACTGTAGTAAGTGGGCAAGTGTTTCACTCTCATAAAAAGTGCAAGATAGATGGATGAAAATGTCATTTTATGCAAGTCATAAAACATTTAACACTCAGAAAACTGGTTTCTTATACTCTCTCGCTCCGTCCCTTGAAAACTTGAGCAGTTTGACTTTAGAGGTCAAATTCATGAACTTTTACCATTATTTTGTAAAAAAGTATAATGCTATATTTGTTAATTCATCTTAATTAATATTTTCAAAATATCATTTTGTTAATATCTTATATAGTTGTAATTATCAATGGTCAAAGTGTTGTCTTGCAGAGCCAGCAAGTCAAACTACTCAAATTTTAAGGGAGAGGAAGGAGTAATATTTTATATACTTAACAATTTTATTCATTTTCTCTTTCCTCATAATATCTCCCTAACAGAATTAAACTCACATTTCAAGCACGAGTGTTTTGTTTCCCTATTCTACCCCTTTTTTTAGGCAAATAACACTTTGATGATGTTTGGATTGGGTATGGCTATTGCAAACTTCCCTTGACATATGATATTTGGTTAATAATGAGGAACTTTTGTCGTCTTACTGTATTTGTCATTTCTTATCTTATTTCGTATATAACAAATTCATGAAGAGTTAAGATCTACTGAGACGTGTGAATGTGGTACATAGAAGGGACATATGATCTTAATTGTTTTATTAAGGACTTTTTTAAACGCTAGGGGGGTTTCACATATACCTCTTTTATAACTGGGATCCACAACCACTAACTATTCCTAAAGCAAATTCTACCTAGCACCTTCAACTATGGAAGATAAGTTTACTGTCATAGTCACTACAGGGAAATTGAGAAATTTGTTTACAAAAATTTAACAATTTTAAGTGATTGTACGTTGAATATTAATCATCAATAGTGTGATACCATCCCACTAGTGAATTCTTGAAATAAGAAAGAGCCATATAAAATCACTAACAAGGAGATGTATCCTCAATTGTGCAACAATGTAAAAGCATAGTCCACCCAAATTATCAATAACAATACAACCCATAAATAAAACCAGAGAGAAGTTGTAATTATTTGACAGTATCATCCTGCAACTAAATCAATCACGGATTCACTGGACTATTTCAGGAAATAAAAGCCAAATCAATAAAGCCAAAGTAACTGAAAGTCTGATAGGAAATTATAATGAAATAATAAGAAACAAAACTTGCATTTAATGAATAGGATGAGTATATGCAAAAAATACAAACTGCTTCAATGACAACAAACTTTGAACTAAAACTCAGCTACAAAAACCATAAATTTTGCAGAACTAACTAAAATCCTTCTAACATGCTACTTAAACAACTTGTAAGATGCTCGGAACGATCTTCCTCAACAACCATTGAGCCATATGAAGATAAGCATGTTGTGTCAAATGGATGCCATCCCAGCTAAACTGTTTAGCTGGGTTCTCACAAGCTTGCACCCCTTCTGTTCCGCACATTCGAGTCGTGTTGAAATTATACACGCCGTTACCAATCCCACAACATGCCTTCTGGAGTCCATGTTGTTCAAACCCTGTCACAAAGAAATTTATTTAGTTAGTAAAGATTGCAAGTAACAAATTTTATTATATAAAATTGATTATAAAGTTTTCCATGAGATATATAATGCCATGTTCTTACCTAGCGAAGGGGCATGTCTAAGGATCCATCTTAAACCATTGAAGTAGTCTCCATACACAATGGCAACATTAGGGTGCTCTTTTTGAAGCTCCTTTATAGCTTGTTGGAGGAGATTGTTATGGAACTTGGCAAAGCTGTTCAAACCTTTTAAGCACTTGAGCTCATCATACATGGTGGGGTCCTTGGCTTCAAATGTAGCTAGATAAATAGGCATGCACCCGATGGGGAAATTTCCTGGTACTACTACTCTAATGGCACCAAAATCGATAACTTCCTGTAAATTATTGACAAAAAAATCATAAAATCATAGTATAAGCTTGTTTTTATGTATAAGGAAAATTATATATAAACAATGCAAATAAAATTTAACCCACAAAACAAAAATACTCACCTTAACGGCACTTTTGATGGCTTCAACGACATTTGGAACCATTCTTTGTAACTCCTCCATTGGTTTGCCTTCAAGCAAGGCATAGTTGTAATCGTTACCACCAACTTCTCCCATTAGAATGAGGGACTTCCTAACTTTATTCTTACACTCTGAAACACAATTAAATATGATATGTTACATATATACTATGAAAATCATAAAGATAATTATATTGCTTATTGTAAAAACTTTGAGATTAATAAAACCTGATGAATCCTTGCATATAGAGGTAAGGTGAGACTTGAACCAATTGAGTTGCACAGAGAGAGAACTGTTGGTGACTGGTGAAAGAACACCCTTTGTTAGAAGAGTAGCGGTATCAAGTGCTGTCGATCCAGCGACCGCGAAATTGACTCCATGGGTGAAATTGCCTTCTTGGTTGAGATAGGGACTCAGAAGAGGTAGGTGAAAGAATTTCGCTGCAAAGAGATGAACAGAATATTAGCAAAGAGGTAAGAGATAATGTGTTCAAAGAATATATGAAAAAAAAAAAACACAACTAACCCATAATATATCCTCTCTTTATATTATGTCACTACTGTAATTTAAGAAGAATTATGATAACAAGATCCATGGCATAGCAAAGTAATTGTGAGCTAAATTCCTCATAATTAATTAAACAAACTTTACAAACAGCATAATTAGCTAGTACTACTCTATAAATAATTGTGAACTAAAATTTTGAAATAAATCCTATATAAATCTTACCAAAATAATCGATCATGAGAAGGCCATTGGAACAGCGACCGGTAGGGTTGTTCAAGGTAAGACCATAAGGAAATCGTCCAAAAGGAGTGTGAGATCCAACAGGGTTTTCTCTTATTAAGTTGCCGGTATCACTCAAAGAATCTCCAAACTGATATATTGAATCAAAAGAGAGCTTATCTGCAAAAGAAGCAGTAGGAAAAAGAAGCAAAGAGGAGATCAGAGAAAGAAAGAGCACAAAAAAGAAGCACAATTGTTTTTGTGTAGTAGCCATTATCGTTCACTAAGTGAGAATAATTGTGAAGTGACTATGAATTGTTGTAAGATATATATGGAGCTAAAGGGGTTGGGTTTATTTATAGAGCTCTTAGTATACGAGCTTAATTAAGTTGGATTAGGATTTGTTTAGGACAAGTCATTAACCGTCATTAGTTTTGCTTTGATTAATTGCGTTAGCATAAAAGCATGGTCTAAGAAAAGGAAGGTTGGCAAATGATACATGTCACGTTTGGATAAAGAGACTGACTAGAGCTTGTTTTATTTTCTATAAATGAGGTTTCGGGTTTCCAGTTCAAGATTAATTAACAACGAGTAAAGTAATTCATTTGGCCAATGAAATCTTGGCCTAATAGTTAAAACTGAGGTCGTGGGTATATTACACGATGAAATGGTTTTTCCTAAAAGGAAATGATCAAATACTTGCAAATTACAGAGAGGGATGTCAAGGAAGGTGATCATACACATGCCTTTGTTTATGTTGAATATTCTTGCACAATTAATGTCATTATTATTAAACATGACATTATTATTAAGGCAGTTTTGAAGCCATAAAATTCGTCAAAAACTGGAAAAATGGAACCAAAAGTAGTTGGAGAGAAGAAGAGAAGAAAAGATAGACTTACATATCTCACGTTTCATGCACCAACACTTGAATGAAAATATATATGAGCATGACTTGATTGCATTGGCAACAATAGAATGGTATAGGAGTTGTAGCAATTAACAATACACACTTAACCACTAATATTTTACAGTTATGTCAGATGTTAAGTTCGCTTATGTACCTAACAACCCGAACACAAAACGAAAAGATAAAAGGGAATATTTACTCCTCTTTTTTTTTTTTCCTCATCAAGTTAAGACTTGAGAGACGAGTAGAGGTACATAAATAACGATGCAATGGTTTTGGCCTCGTGTATCAAAAAACAAATGATGGATAACTAGCTAAGTAGGTCTTCATGGAAGGTGATACACATGAACTTGGAATAGATATCTTTCCAGGTGCACATTAGAATGTGTATCATGAGAGAGAAACAGGCAGTTTTGGAGCCCAAGCAAAAGCAGAAAATACGAAGCAACAAGTAGTTGGAAGGAAGGAGGAGACAAAACATGGACTTCATTGCACACTTCCTGCACCAATCAACCTTCTTTTCGGGTATGTAATAGGGAAAAAAAGAAAACCCTATTGATCTTTACCATTCCATTAATTAAAAATAAATAAGCTTGTAACAACCATCTCCATCAACAAATTAAATGTTTGCAGCTAAACCCAAAAAAGTGTATTAGGAAGAAAAATAATTCAATGCCCATTACTCAATTTTGTGTTGTAATGAAAATTAACCCACAATCCTCAAAGATGAAAATTAACTCTATTGAAGATAACAACTTCCTTCTTTCAAACATGTGACCAAGTTCTATCTCTAAGGTTAAGATCATGCTCAAACCCATTAAACTCGAAATAGATCAAACATGGTCTTCCTAAGAAAATAATCATATTTTCCACTATTGGTAGTATTCATATTTTACACCATTATATTGGTAGTATCATTCATTGACCAAATAAATTCAAAATTATGACAAAATGAAGATTAAGCATTTCATCAAATGTTTTGTGTCCTAACACTTGACTTAATATAAAAAATGAGGGAATGATAATCAAACATCAATAGTACAATCAAAAGAACAACTTACATTTTGGATTCATCTCATTACTTCCCCCATTCCCTGCACGAGCAAGTTTTAAGAGCTCGTTTAATAAGCAAGTCAGACTCGAGTCGAGATGTGCTCGGCTCGTTTACATTAATAAACAGTTTGTTTAAACCTTGTTTATCACTCAATTATTTTATTCATAAATTTATCGATTTGTTTATAAGTTTGGCTCAATTTCACCTCATTTATTTAAAATTGACTCATTAACCTAATCGTACAGAACTCAAGTTATCGAGCTTGAGCTAGACTTTCAAAACTCGAACTCGAGATCATTTAATGCTACATATCTAGAGACCATCAGAACTCGAACTCAAGCCTCGACTCGGCTCGGTTACTGCCCTACTCCTCGCAACTAGACTACTTTTCCCCCGTCGTTCTTTCCTCCCTCAGCCCCCCAATCTCTCCCGCTCTCTCGACGCACTTTTTTAGACTGCAAAACATCATCGTCTCTCCTCTTTGCTCACCAATCTCTCTCTAACCACACCTCCAATTTCATCTCCTACTAATAATCAAATTCCCACCTTATGATCTTCAATCCCCAGAATTTCTTCTCTCTCCTCAAATACCACATAATCTCAAACCCAATTCATACCAATCACCTCCTTCACCACCATCAACAATGGCGGACAATAACCAAAGTCCGCCTCAAATGGGTCAGAAACAAGAGCATCGACGGTATAATCGACAAAGAGACCGAGCTCAAAGCTGCCATGATCCTCAAAGACGCAATCAAACGCTCCCCAACAGATTTCATCACTGCAAAAACTGTAGCGGATTGGCAGAAATTGCTCGGCCTCACTGTCCCTGTTCTTCGATTTCTCCGAAGGTACCCTACTATATTTTATGAATTTCCTCACTCTCGTTACCCTAGTTTGCCCTGTTTTCGCCTTACGGAATTAGCATTAACTTTAGATAAGCAAGAACAGTTGATTCATTCGGAAAGTGAAATGGGTATTGTAGAACGCCTTTCTAGGGTTCTTATGATGTTGAAATCTAGGTCTGTTCCGTTGAAATCGCTTTATCCTTTGAAATGGGATCTGGGTTTGCCTGATGGGTTTGATAAATCGTTGATTTTGAAGTACCCAGATCATTTTAGGGTTGAAAATGGGTCTAATGGGTTACCCATTTTGAGTCTTGTGCAATGGAGGGATGAGTATACGGTTTCGGCTTTGCAAAAGAGTAGTGAGGGTAGTGAGTTGGGGGATCAGTATAGGCATTTTAAGAAGGGGCAAAACTGTTTGGCCTTCCCTATGAGTTTTCCTAAGGGTTATGGGGCTCAAAAGAAGGTTAAGGCCTGGATGGAGGAATTTCATAAGTTGCCATATATATCGCCGTATGAGGATTCTACAAGGATCGATCCCAATAGCGAGCTAATGGAGAAACGGGTTGTCGGAGTTTTGCACGAGTTTTTGAGCTTGACCATACACAAGAAGACTAAGAGGGACTATTTGGGAAGCTTGAGCAAGGAAATGAATCTTCCCGAGAGGTTCACTCGGATTTTCACGAGGTATCCCGGGATATTCTATCTCTCTTTGAAGTGTAAGACGACTACTGTTACTCTGAAGGAAGGTTACAGGAGGGGCAAATTAGTGGACCCGCCTCCACTCGCCCGCATCAGGGATAAGTTCTTTTATGTGATGAGAATGGGGCTTCTTTATCGAAGTAAAGGTGTGAACTTTTTGACACCAGAAGATTGCATGCTTGACAATGCAGCGAATGACAAAGGAGAGGATGAAAGCAGCCCAGAGGAGGAAGAGTCTGATATTGAAGAAGAAGAATGCTGGGAGGAGGAATGCTCAGACTTGGACGAAAAGTTTGATGAATTTTAATTTGTACCTGCCAAAAAACCTCATAATAAATGTGACATTTTCTCCTGCACCTAAGGTAAGAATACCTGATATGAAGCTTATACTCTCTGCTATTTTGTTATCATGTGTGCATTTCAGAAGTTTATGTGGAGGCTTAAAGTGAGGTTGTCGCGCTCAAAAAAAACTAAAGTGAGGTTGTTCATTACGCTTACTTGTTACTTCCCTTGAAGTTTTGCCTGCCACTTTTGTGACTGCCATAGCCTCAAAGAAATCCCTGAAATTCCATGCTATTTCTGGCAGGAGCCATTAGTCACCTTAATACGATGATATGTATTTGCATATTAGAGGAATGATAAATAGTAGTTGATGGCATGAAGATGTTAGTTTTTATTTGTCTGGTGATCTGTTACATCAAAGGAGTTGTTACATTAGTATGCTTTATTGTCTGTCACTCTTGGTGTCTTTGTGTTTCGTGCTCCAAATCAGATGTTAACATTTTGTTTGCAATACATGTGATCAACTTGGAACCACTTTTAAATTAGGACAGTGAGGGGTGAAAAATGTAATGAAAAGAATAAAAATAAAAAAACCCTGTAATCCTCTAGCATTAATCCTACTACCCTAGGTAGATGTCCATCGTTTTGAGAACACCTACAGCCTTGCCGTTGCTTTTGGACTTTGAAATGCGGTCATGGTATATTGTATCTAAAACAATGTCTTGATCAAGCATCTGAGAGTTTAAACATACCATTAAGCATCAAGTTCATGTCTATTTGAAATTTTGTTATTCTTGTTCAAACTTGGGTCATTGGAGATGACCATCTCAAGACCATCCACTTTTGAAGAATTACTTTTTGAAAGCTCGAGCTAGAATGTAAACTTTTCAGTAGTAGACAATCTTGTAGACTTGACTGATAATTTAACAAAATCGTATTTACTTTGCAAATTATTTCCCTATAAATGTAAGTAGCTGTTAGCTGTACAAGACGATTGTTTTGGTCCTGCAGCTCATGATGCTGCAACATTTGCAAGATATGTTTCCTTGTCATCTGCTTATATTTCTGGTGCTGCGCATTTAGATGCCAAACATAGATTATTGTAGAGAACTCGCATTTGTAGGCTTTGTCAATGTCCAAATCTGAGAAAAATAAGACCTTTTTTTCCTGCCAGTCATTTTCATGTTATAACAAAATTAACAAACATATATGCTCTATAAGTGACAATAGTCAATAATCACTAAACTATTATGTCATGACGAATTACAGCTGTGCAGCATGTAGAATGGACAATACGAACCAGCTTAATATTTTGGCTTATGGCCATTGCAAAAACTTTCTATGTTTTCTTGTTATTTATACGAAAATTAGCTTATACCCTATGCTGTCACTTGTCTACGGGAGCATCATGTGTCTGGAACTAGGGATGAGGATCATAATTCCATAAATTCTTGTTGCATCTGTTCCATGCAAGCGACTTTTGAAATGAGTCTGTAAACCTAGGGGGTGCTATGGGATATTTGTAGTAGCTGTAAATCATTGACAAAATCATCGTCAATCTTATAAATGCACATTATTCTCAACTTCTTGCCTAAGGGTTCATGGCCTTGCCAAAGTATGTACATCTATTCCAGCAAGTTTTGGATTTCTGACTAGGAGTTGTAACCAGGACTCTAGGAGTTACCCACTCAAACCAAGATCTTTTTATCATTCCATCCTGTTCGGCCAGTGCCAGTGTGATTCTCATGGTGGAGTTGTGGGATAGGGAATGAAGTGGATCAGCTTAACTGTACCGAATGCTTTATGTTATACAGTTCATGGATTATTGTTCTCTTTATGCAGATAATTTAGATATGGATTCCCCTGTCCTCTTTCTCGAATCAGACCCTTGGCATGGTGTAGTTAGTCAGGAGAAATTACAAGTTCATTTTCCAGGATTCTTCCTGAAAAGATCAAGAGGTTGATTCTATGCTTCCTCTCTCCTTTTCTTCTTTGTTTTTCCTTTACCTCTCGCTTTTGTGTAATTTGATCAGAGTCCCTTTCCTCCACTAGGTCCCAGGGTACTCCTTTTGCAGTCAGCTCATGACCAAAAAAGGCAAAGTCATTTGTCAAATAATTGCTGCTCCATATATGGTGGTAGGAAAGCCGAATTGTGGAGAAGCCTTCACAAGAATTATGGGTGATGCTGTGGTTCATATCATCTATTCAGGATGTTAGTATATCTTGACCTCAACACGATGTTCATATGATCGACTTCAACAAGAAGAAAGTAGGATCTCCGGTCCGTGGTTCTCATTTAATCTTTGCGCAAATGCAGCTGTAAAAGTTTCATGCTGGAAAAAGAAGGGCTTGGTACTGTGCATCTGTAAACCAATCCAATTTGGATGGGCACTCTGCTATGTATTCATGCTGTATTGTGAAAAAGTTCAAAGTTACTCGAAAGGAACTAACAGTGATATGGGAATGATATGTTGAAAGCGGGATGAAGTATATGTTGTACATTTTTGCACCGGCATATTGTGGGTTATTGGGAGTTCAAGCTAGTTTTAGTAGGTGTATCGGTCAGGTTTGGGTAGATTTTCAATTTGGATTAATTTTGCATCTACATATTGTGGGTTATTGGGAGTTGAAGCTAGTTTTAGTAGGTGTATAGGTCAGGTTTGGGTAGATATTCAAGTCGGATTAATCGACTAATATTGGTGTATTCCGCCCACCGCTTCAGGGCTGGAATTCATTACTTCCTCCATCAATGAGACTCCACTCGTTGTTCTACCATGTTAATCGGAACACAAGTTAAGATGTCTTACATACCAAATGAATCCATCTGGAGTATTACATATTCGCAGCCAAGCCTGGCAAACATATTACATATCGATTAGATTAAATTCGAATAGGTTTATCACAATTTGTCGGTTTTTATACTGTAGTAATTTTTTGGGTGTTTTATTGGTCGTGTTCAGGCTGGGTTCGCAGATTGGGTAAAAAATTACCAGGTCTACTTACAGCACATCTGATCTTCAAATGCAAACCATCTAACAGTTACTACCATATATAGTGGTTCTTTTCTTTTTTACTCGCCTAAAACTATTCACTACATCAATAGTACAAGAGATGGTTTTGAAGAAATTTTCATTACTCACTGATTTAAATTTGTGTTGGAAACGGCTAGCGGCATTTGCTGGTAAGTGAACAATAAGTATTCATCTCAAAGTTGCAGATGCACAACATCAACGCAATTCAAAACCAAACAACAGAAAAAATTAAGTCCTAAAGCAACCAAAATTTACTTGTAGATCGAGAATAAACATTCATGGACATACAATCTGCTGATTGCACACAATTGTGGGCAATACTCCTACCACTAAACATACAAGCACCAAGATAAGATGATTCTATCGAACGTGTCGGTCATCTTTCACCTATTACCTGCTTTTAAACACAAAATCATGAATGACAGCCATGACAATACTTCTCCGTCGAGGGAAAAGACCAGTCACCGGAAAACGGGTGTATCGACATTGGGAGCTACTCCAAAGCGGACTTCTGCAGAAAAATGTCAGTATTTATTCTCTGCTAGAAATTTTATACAACGGTAAAATTTCCATACTGAAACTTCTCAAGAAAATGAAGGTCGCAAAGCTGAAGAAGAAGCAAAATGCGCCTAAACTGAAAATTGACGGCAAAATAGAAGTACTCTTTCCTCGAAATTTCACCTCCCTATATAACCCCAACAGCAGCAGCCCCCTCAGCAAGGGCATTACAATAAATGGAAGGAAAGCCATTAACTTGATATCAAGAACCAGGAAAAGCCTAACTTGTTAGTGTATAACCATCCCTAACCAATATCACACAGCTAACTCTTTCTGACACAAAACTAAAATATGGGGGTTGTACAACCCTCGTGACACGCCCCAAAGCGCTAACATAATCTCGTTTCTAACTTTTTGGGGGAAGAGACATAAGAACAAATTACCACAAAATCATGCGTATATACCAGGAGGTGAGAGAATCCCAACACTGATGCCAGTGGCATGGGGTTAATCCCAGGCGCTAGCCACACCTGGATTGTAACCTCCTCCTCCTCCTCCTCCATAGTATCCACCACTGTTACTGTTGTTGCCCCCTCCTCCATAGTAATCAGTGTTCCCGCCAGCACCACCACCGCCACCTCCTCTGTCCCTCCTAAAGTCACGAGCGCCAAAACGACCACCACCACTTCGCCGGTTTCTGCCACCACCGTAAGGCGCTCGGGATGCGTATCGGATGAGCCAATCGGGAACTTCCTGGTTTGCCTCTTGCATCAGCTCAGCCAGTGGTCTTGCCAGCGACATGTTGTTTTCGTTGAAGAAGGCTGTTGCCAATCCTGATTTGCCAGCTCGTCCAGTACGCCCGATCCGATGGACGTAGTCATCAACATCGTTGGGAAGATCAAAGTTGATGACGTGCGCAACATGAGGAATATCCAGACCCCGAGCTGCCACATCAGTTGCAACCAGAATGGGAGTATTTCCACTCTTGAACGATCTGAGAGCAAATTCTCTTTCCTGGAGACAGCAGATGATCATTGAATAAAATCTATATAGCAGGGAATAAAACCACTGTGTAACATTATAGGGCTTGCAAGCAATTCAACCTCAATAACAAAAACAGATAATGTGCATCTCATACAAACCATTATCGGCACATCATTTGTGTTAAAATATCAAGAAGCACCAAGAAATGAGGACTATTTTGTTTTCATATGTTCTCCATTTTATTAGTAATCACCTGCTTATACTACATGAATTATATAAAACCTCCTCAACAAGGGAGAAATTAACTACTCCCTCCGGCT
>BSSO01003365.1:0-16680 GCA_030267885.1 Mesembryanthemum crystallinum | reverse complement strand
CATATGCCATGTCAACAAAACTAACAGAAAAAGTAACGGAGTCATAGGTAAGAACTAAAGTGAATTTTTTTATTAGATCTCAGGTCACCAAAATGGGAATAGTTGAAATTGAGGTCACCAGTTTAATATTACACTATATGTCAGGCCAACAAAATGGAATTTTTCCTTTCTATTATGTAGTAATTAATTCATTTGTCTTACATACGATTTTTAAAAAAGAAATTTATGTTAATCGCACGTATTTTGCACTACTGTCTAGTATTGTTAATTTTTGTATCACGATTTCCATTTCATATAGGTCGAGACTAAGTCACGGTTTGAGTTTGAACCTTGATATATAAGTCCCTAATTTACAAGTGTAAAAGTCTATACATATTCCAATAGATAGGTCATGAACAATTCCTCCTCATCATAAAAAATAAAAAAGATCAAAGCCTATATAAAATTTTGGCAATTTGAATGCTAAATGAGTAATAGAAATGCCTTTTAAGGTTCATAAACATTAATTTTGCATGTCTAATTACTACATGAATCATGCATGAACCATAACCCTTTGGAAATACTAGTACGTGAAAAGGAAAATAAAAGCACAAAATATACATAGTAAATGAAAGAATTTTATGTATGAATTGAATTTGAAGTAGAGTAAAGAAAAGGGAAGGAAGAAAAAAAAAAAAAAATGCCATCCATTATGGCCATGTACATCATCACCCACCCCACCATGAAAAAGCCAAGTAGAAAAAAAAAGAAAAAAGAAAAAATAAAAAAAAAAAACTCTTGTTGTTTTTAGGGGTGGGTTTTTAGGATTAAGTTAAACCCATAATATAAAAAACCAATTAACAAAAAAACACAAACGTGATTTATTGTTCTATTTTTGATAATCTTAATAATAATAATAATAGTAATACCACCATTCTCATTTTCTTTTTTTTTTTCTTTCATTTTTTTTTTTCCATTTTCCTCTTTTGTTCAGTTCATGGGCCTGGGCTTTTACGGACCGGGCCAGGTGGGCCATCATCCATCAGGAAAGAAACACCTCAACGCTGGCACTCCGAAGAGAGAGACAAATCGGACAAGCCTGAACGACGCCGTCGCATTCTCTACACACACACAAATGCCGACACGGCAACAACACCACCGACACGGCCCGTGCCCTACACACCTTACAACTCGGCACCGTGTTCGAGTTCGAGTTAGCCCATCTCTCACTCACCGGGTCAACATACGCCGACTCGCTATCCTCCACCTCACCCGCGGCGCATCCTAGCCCTGCCCCCTCCCTATCCTGCTGCTGTGCGCCGCTACCACAATTAATGGGACCCGCCACCATGGCTTGGTGGAGTTGGGCTTGGAGTGATATTGCTTGGCTTTCTTGCGCCCGCGCCTTGGCCTGCCACGCGCAGGCCTCGGCGCTTATTTGCGCGGCCCGGGCCTCGAGCTCCGCATTTCGACGCGCCGCTTTTTCCACCTCGGCGTCTTTCTCTCTCATCCGACGCGCCACTGATTCTTCCGCTGCGCATATCAGCGCACGGTAGTGCCTCTGCCTCTTCTCTGCTAACGTGCGCCTCAACTGCTCACCCTGAATTTCAGAAATAAAGGAAAAATAAATTACTCCCAATGTTAATCCACCATTGATATTTATGGCGTTATTTGACCGTTTCTGAAACGGATAGGGAGAAAAAAAAAAAAAATACTCCAATGGGTAATTTCCCGATTAAAGTTTAACAAAATAACCGGAAGTTTATGAAATTACATGGGAAATTTAGGAAAACTTCACATTCTGCGATGCATACTCTGTTTCAGTATGCATTGAGAAATGTTGGGGTTTATCAGAAAATTTATGCAACCGACCGTTGAGAAATGAAAAATTCAAATTACCTGGGCATGAAGGAGGTAGTTGAGTTCATCACTCTGTTGTTTCAATTGGAGGGATAAATCTTCAGAGAGGAGAGAGAGAAGCGTTGGCTGTTGTTGAATTTGTTGTTGTTGTTGTTGAAGGTGTTGTTGGTTTTGATCTCCAAATGATAATCTGAGGCCTGTTGATACAACATTAGGTTGATGCTGATGATGATTATGGTGGTTTTGGAGCTGAGAGAGGTCGATTAACTGATGATTCTGATTGGGATTTTGTTGTTGTTGTTGTTGATGTTGATGATGATTTTGGAGAGAGAAACTGAAGGAATTCATATTAGCAGCTGTAGTTGTCGTTGTTGTTGGTGTTGCTGCAACTTCTCTGCTTCTTTTCCTTGGATTAATACCCACTGTAATCATTCAATTAAATTCATCAAATCAATAATTTCGTCCAAAATGGGTATTTAACGGGATTTATTCAGAATAGGAAACTAACCAACCTCCATTGTTGTTAAATAGCATATAGGATTGATCAACAAATCCTCCACCTCCACCTCCACCGGGGTGTTGTTGTTGCAATGAATAATCGTTATTGCCCAATATAATGTTCTTCCCTTCTTGCACGTTTCTACATTTTTCACAAATCAAAACGCCCAAATAATCAATCAATCAATCAGTCACAAGAAAGTTTTGCGTTTTCGAATAGAGAAAAAACAGGGGAGGAAAACAGGGGATGAACAGACCCAAAAAAAAAAAAAAAAAAAAGGTACCTGTTTAGAAGGAGGACATTGGAGGGGTATTGAGCCTGAACTGCCATGTTAAATTTCTTATCTAAATAAGAAGAAGAAAAACAAATTGGTGGGTTGTGGGTTGATGAAAGTGATGATTGTTTGACAATTAAAAAAAGAGAGGAGAATATGAAATGAACCACCAAAGAGAGAGAGAAAGAGAAAGAAAGAGTATGGAGGAGCAATGTGGGTAGAGAGAGAAAGTGTGAGAGAGAGAGAGAGAGAGATGTGAGGGGAAATTAAGGCACACACAGAAGAAGCATGAGATGAGAGATTAGATAGATATGAAGAGAGAAAAAAACAGGGGATAGAGAGAGAAAAGAGAAAGAGAAAGAGAGAGAGAGAGATGGTGGGAATTAAGAAGATGCTTGCTCTGCCTCTGCCCTGTTTCTGTTTCTGTTCTGCCCTGCCTCTAAAGGCGGACTCTTCAATGCCCTTAGATTTATTACACCCTCCAAAAAATTAAATAAAAGCAAAATCAAAAACCCTTATATTCTATCCTTCTCAATCTAACACTATTTCCACAGAAGAGAGAGAAAATAGAGAGAGAAGGAAAAGATTTTGTAGGTCTCTGTTTATCAGAAAGAAAAACAGAGAGATAGATAGCTAAAGAGTGAATGAATTTCTTTTGTTTTTCACCTACTCATTTTTTTACATTTATTTTGTTTTTTGTTTTTGGGAAACTGGTGAATTTCTGGTTCTGCCATGATGTTATCCATTATCTGTTTAGAGAGAGAAACTAGAGAGAGAAAGAGGGAGAGATGGGGATTGAAGCGAATCAGTCTTTTTTAGAGAGAGAAAGAGGGAGAAGGGTGGTGATGGTGGTGTTTGATGGAGAAGGAGTATTCTTTCTTTGTTATGGGTCAGAGTAACAAACACAACCACCTTTGGTTTTTTTTCTCTCTCTTTTGCTTTGGGTGTTGCTGTTTGGTGATGAATGAGATTTGAAGGGGCCTTTTCTTCTTTTTCTTTTTCTTCTTCTAGTTCTCGTGTGAGGTGGGGTGGGTGTAGATTTGGCTTTAACTTACCTTCAACGAGTGAGTCCCGTGTTTCTTATCGTCTTTCAAACCAAGTTTTACTATTATTAATCAATATACTATATAAGTCGGATTCAAGAAATCGAATTTTGACCTAATAGTTAAGACTGAAATGCTAAATACAGTATGTATGAAAGTAACAAGTTTGATTTTCTTCTCCATATGAATCAGTACACGTTGTAAATCGGATCTTCAATCTTCAAAAACCGATTTCAAAAAACAAGTTTTTCCTATGATATTACTAATAGAATTATTTAACTTCAAGACAGACTATACAAACTAAACATGTAAAAGTATTTAATCATAAATCATGGTTTTAGGGAGGTAGGGGGCATAAATCATGTATACCCACTAGTTTAGAGGTTTTTGCTAAAGTGGTTTCATCACACACCTACTTCTAAACTAATTTGATTTAGATTAATTAATTAATTAATTATCTAATGTAGTATTTAGCTTTTTTTTCTTAATTTTTGGGGTGGGGGAGGGGCGATGAGCTGCGCAACAATCAGCATGCAGGTCTGCCGCTAGACGTTGCCTATGGAATTGTTGGTATTATTATGGCCCCATGCCTTAGATTCTTTTCTTCTTCTTTTTTCTTGAATGTGGCAAGCAATTAAACAATGGATGATTTTTATATTTTAATTAGAAAATATTGTTTCTTGACTTTGTTAAGATTTTTAGGGGATTTGGCCTTTTGGGTATCGTCATATTCGAGAAAGGCTTGCCACCAAAAAAAAAGAAAAAAAAATTGCGTGAAAATATAAAAATGGAAAAAGGGTGAACAAATCGATTTTCGCAAAACAAAGACAGTCTCATACATGAGTCCACTAATACTGTTGACTTAAAAACTGATATCGATGACCAAAAACTGGTGCTGGTGAACTAAATAGTAGTACTAATGTATCAAGAACGGGTATTAATGACTAAAAACTAGTGTTGGTGAAGTAAAAAGTGTTACTATTGCGCCTCATCCATGAGGCCGCTTCATAAGAGACGGACTGATATACTTTTCAATATATGGAAAGAAAAGACGTCCTGTGGGAAAAAGAATAAGAAAAAACAGCCATTAGGCCCATTACCACCATTAACAATTTAGTCCTTTATTTCTATACATATATTGATGATTCTAGTAGTTTGCTGAACAAATGAGAGGTCATGGTAGGAGATGCTGAGTATGTAGCTAATAATTATGGTTACTAATAATACCCAAGTTTGTGATGAAGCATTTGTCCTATTTTACTTGAAAGCAAAAGGGCTATCCAATAGAGCATTTAAGTTTTGTTTCTACTAGCTTGTTTATGCGGATTATAACATCATGCTATATATTACACATATTAGAAGTGATAAGATTTAAGCGTATGAATAAAAGTTAGTTTTGTTGGTAAAAATTATAGGTAATTTGTTTGAAAATTTGTATTTGATATTTGATTGTAATGATTTATTATGTATTGTTTATGAAGAAAAGAAAAATCAACCCAATCAATATGTACTTGGATCAGTATCATCATCAAATATATATGCATGTGAATTATTATACTATACATATCAAGAAAAACTGGCCGGGTAACTAAAATATATTTAAAAGGTCAAATGCAACTTATACCCTTCGCTAGTAAATTAACAAGAACCAAAAGTTGCAATAGCTAGAAGTTCCTTATGTCTTGAATGAATGATAACGAGTTTTAAGGTTTTTTTACTAGCAAACCACATTTTTACTAGAACTAACTGACATATTCAATGCAAACATAAACACATTTTAGATTATAAATCCACCCAAATTCATGTCATGGTTCGAATATTTTCAAGCCACCAATTTATAAGTGATGTATTTTCTTTGCAATAATTCAATTCCTATAATATAGATTACTCTTAAGTGTATGATAATTACAATTTTTTAGGAACTTGGTGAAGTGTTTTTGCTTGGTTTACAAGATTCAAACACAACAAAAAAAAAAAACAGCTAAAACTCATCTCTCTTTCTTTATCTTTCTCCATTGCTTATCTTAGAAAACAAAAGAAGAGAACAAGAATACCTCCGACCTAATTGCATGGTAATTTGTTTAATTGTTCAAATTCTCTCAACCAAATTCTCTCTCAATCTCTATGATCTCATCACATACACAAAGTAATAATAGTTCCATGTTAATGAAATTTTCCAACTCACGACTTTGTCAAAAATGACTAATAAAAGGGTATAAGAAATCTTCATAAAAAAAAAAAAAAGAAAAAAAGAAAAGAAAAGAAAACTTATTTTAGTTGTAGTTGTAATAAGGTGCAACCATCATTTTGACTCTTGGCAATGTAATAAGCACCATTATTTTTGCTTGGTTGGCCAGCAGATTTTCTTGGCAAGCCTCATTTGATTAGCCGTAATAACTTATTGATGAGGCTAATTAAATTAGGAAATGGTTCAAGAGAATTCCATCCCACCTTTAATGTAGTGGACAGTTTTGAATTTTTGACCGTTGGTAATTGGTCCCTCTTCTTGGGGGGTCCTACGTTGTAGGGGCCATGGTGTGTATGGCTGGCAAAGTGGCAATGGCATGGTGTGAATTGTGATTGTGCCTATTTAAAAGAAAAAAAAAATGTGTAGCAAGGAAACCTTTATATTTTGATAAAAATATGGACTCGAATATAAGAGTGTGTTCAGACTTCAATTTACTTTTAAAAGTATTTAAACTGAATTGAACTGAATGAATATTAATCTGAGAGAAAAAGTGCATGACTTGAATAAAACAGTCTGAACTGAATAAAACGACCTGAAATGTAATTCGATAAAGTGAAATGAACACACCCTAAGTCTAAATCTTTGTTAGAATAGTGTGTTCCTATATTGTCCACCCGAACACCGATGAGATAACATTGAAATGAACTTACTAGTTTTTTGTTTCCCATGCTTTCTATTTATCTCTTTTTATGTTACTATCAATTAGGTAATTTAATATTTTCATGTGACAATCATTTCATTAGCCGCCCATAATTCTTGCTAATCTATTGTGACGTAAAGCAAGCAGTTGCCTTCGTTTTAAAAGTAAGAGGGAGGCATTTGAGGCTAAGATTGTTGTTAGTGTGATTTATAAAACAAATCATGTCACTTGGAAAAAGGAAGACGGTGGAGAAGATGAAATATTAGGTTTAGGTTTGAAATGCCCCCAAACTATTCTATTTCTAATGATCAATAAGTCATACGTCTTAATCACATAGTGTGATCTCAACTTCATTACACGATGAAACCTAATCAATGAAGGCTCCACAAAGTGGGATGACAAATTAAAGGAAAAAAGGCCGGTGAGAATATATATGTCGAGTGAAAGTCGTTCAAAATTATTAGAGATGGTTATATGTTTAAAATCAAGTTGGATCAACTCGAACTACAAAGTATGACTTATATCTAACATCTGGTCTCAACCTATGCAAAAATTGCTGGTGCTGTATCAAGATATAGTTTCAAGGTTGAGAATTGACCATACAAAATACCACATCTTTTAGCATGTTTATTTTGTCCTCACATGCTCCTAAAAAACTATTTAGATTACGAGTAAGTTAGTACAAAACATGATGGAAGCCTGTACAGAGGTTGAGGTGTTAAAATTGGTATAAGATTGGAGCACTTACGACCATAGGATTAGCCCGTGGGCCGAGAGAGCATAGTCAACCGCCAACAAGGATGGATTACGAACTAGATGAGTATCTAGTGCGCAACATTATTAATAGCAACAACTAATATTTGCAAATAGTTACTGATCATTTACTCGAAATTAAGTAAATGTAATTGTAATGTGATGCATCACCTTGTTAAGTATAGGTGGACATGAAAAAGAAAAGAGAAAAATGAATGATATGAGAATATGTAATCAATTTCATGAGTATGTATAATAATCAGAGTTGTTAAGGTTTAACAAATATAATTATCATAACATGACTAGAAGTATTGATAATATGTATAACCAAATAACAACTAAACTCTTACAAAATGTCAAAACCATGCATAGGTAGCTAAACTAATAACAACATCTTGGTTTCCCTTAATCGATCATTTATTTTCTTACCCATCAAGTATTATACTTGAAAATTTTGAGGTCTAATAATTAAAGGCCCTAATATAAGTAGAGAATTCAAAACATGTGACATATTTGCTTATGCCATCAATTATTCACCACCCAAGAATTGGTCAGGTAGATTAGAACGGGAATTTTGGGGAGCAAAATCATTCACCAAATCCTTGTGAAAGGCTACGTACCAACACCATTAATTACGCAACCAAGATTGAAAATCAAAAGAGCCTCTCCACCCCCCAAAATTTAAAATAACAATTATCAAAAAAAAAAAAAAAAGAAATTACAAAAGTTAANTTAATTACAAAAAAAAAAAAAAAAATAAAATAAAAATTGAATCTCTCAAGAAAAAAAAAGTTGAGTTTGGTACTGGGTGAGTGGTGATCTTCCCCGAAACCAAGAAGGATTGGTAACTTTAATTACTGAAACTGACATACAAAGAAATTAAAGAAATTAAACTGAACCCACCAAAAAAAACAAACAAAAAAAGATTTATACATATAAACCCAAAAAAAGGTCAAAAAAAAAAAAAAAAATTAAAAAAATAGTATTTAAAAAAATAAATAAAAATAAAGAAGGTAGTGAAAGAGGGGTGGCAAGAGGGTAGAAAATTGGCATGGTATCATGCAATTTGTCTTGTTGCATTTGCATGACCCACCATTATAGCGGTTTGGCTCTCCTCATTCAACTTCAGCTAAACTGCCCTGCACGGCATCATCTCCTCATTTTGTACTCCCTATAAATTGTTTTTGAATTTTGATGGATGACTTTTTTTTTTTGTTTTTTTTCCATATCGTTTTCAATCTCATTTATATTTTGGATATTCACATTACAAATGCAGCTCCAGTTTGGATCTCTATCTACAACGTAACTAATTTAAATATGGTTAATAGTGCCGATATGAGTTGTCGTCTCACAATAATGAAAGAATTAGAGGAGATGATGAATTAGTATATGGGATGAAATATTATCACCTCAACTTATATGTTGCGCGTCTATGTCTCCTGCTCATTTGGCCCTAGTGTAGGGATATTATGTTACAGATATTAAGGGGATATTTCTAAGAAGTGCAAATTGAATTTACTTGGACTTATTTACGTGTGATCTATTTGTGAGTTTGAGGTTTCGATTTCTATTAGTCATGCATTAATTGTACCTCCTCTAATTAAAAATCCAACAGAAAAAAAAATGTTTGTAATAACATTGTACCTCCTCTATTAGTCATATAACTAAAATCATTATTTACGAATTCATGATTGGATTAGATCTCTCATATCCATTATATTATGTTTTTACAATTATGCATTGTACTCTTGGACGTCTAATTATACGATCATTTGGAAAAGATAAAGAACTAAGAATTTCATATGGTAGATATCTAGTAGTTTTATACTTAATTGATGATAATAGCGTAATGAATGTAGGAAAAATACAAGAAATAATTGTCATCAACCACGGTTAATGAGGACACATACACCATTTGATATTGAGATTGTCTACATGTCTACAAAAATGTGTGATTATACATAAGTTTAGAATAGTTACCGTATATATATAAAAGAATTTAAATATGCATGTTAGATATAGATGTTAAGACGAATAAAATGAGTTTCAAATCAACTCTTGATACTATCTTAAAATGTTACCAATCAAAATAGCGTAACATTTTCTTAACTTAATTACTGTACATGATTAGAATGATCGAGAAGTAGATCAGAATTCTAGAGACTTATTTCTATAATCATACTCAATGTCCAATGATGTAGTGAATTCCAATGACCAATAAATTGCTTTAATTTGCTCTTTCTTTTTCTTCCTTAGCTAGATTGTTAAAGTTATATGCCTAGAAGTTCTCTACCTCTCTCTTTCAAAGTAGTTGTCTTTGTTGGTTGTCTATGCATCTAAAGAATGTTGGGATTGTCAAAAAAGAAGAATCAAATTTTGTATTCTTTACTTGCTTTCATAATTCATACCACCATACTAGTAGTAGTAGCTTATTGAACACGACCGTGTCAAATTTCAATGTCAATCAATACTTATTAGAGTAATATATATCACTTTAAGTTTAATTAAACATAATAATCAAAAGAAGTTTTTAATTTATCGGCTGTTGTGTTATCAAACTCTATGGTTGAGAGCCAGCTTTATTTAACCAAACCTTTCGTGACAAAGGGTTTTGCACCATTGCCGTTGTTTGGCGCATCAAACTATAGGTTAAAATAATATTTAATGTATTAAATCATGCATGAAACTTTAGGTTAAAGAAATAATATATAGTATGGTGGGAGTATTAATTATGTGGTAGTCAATACAAAAATAGAGGCAGGTCAACCCAACCGTGTATCGATGTGAGGCACTGCACTTGGGTTAAGGGAGGATATAGCTAGCTAGCTTTCAATTGTTTATAGTATTATATAGTGCTGTATTTTTAATTAATCCTTTATTTATAGTATTGCTACGTTTGGTTCCCTTTGAATTTTTATTTTGGCTTTGTTTTCTCGTGTGGACTGCAAAGCTATATGTATTGTTGTGATTATTTTTAGTTAATTGACTAATCAAAATTAAATAAATCATCTTGGTTAATTCATGTTACCTATATGGCTATTATATCTCCGTAAACACCCCTTTTGGCCAATAATACTCGAGGGCAACTACTTGATAGAAATACATATATGTTTTGCGATTAATCCTGTTGGATGTGGTTTAAACTCATTTTAAAGAGTTTTAGTCAATAATAAAATGTAGATATTTTGATGTGGTAGAGTATGAAAAATACTAAACACATAAACTATATTACATATTTTAGGAATGTAACCAATAATGACATACTTTCATTAGTATAATGATATCCATTTCCACGAAAAAACATGAACCATGCACATTTTCATAGGATTTTTAGTGCATAATTCATGGCTATTATGAATCATGAACGATATGTATAACAAAAGTATACGAGTAAAAAAAATTTGATGGAGAATTTCATAGTTGCGTTCTTATTATATACACTTAACAAATTTATTGCAAAGTTATTTTTTTTAGGGGATCTCGGAATTTATTGCTAAGTTTATCTATTGCATTAATTGATGTTATCAGTGTTATTATTATTATTATTATTATTATTATTATTATTATTATTATTATTATTAGTCGCTCTCCAATATCTGATTGAGGTTGATTTAATTATTTGGTCAAATCATACATGACTAGTCATCAAAGTATAATAACTATGGGATACAAATTATGTGTATATGGATTTATTAATAATAACATTAGCCATTTCTTGAGTGCATGACCATATACACATGAGTAGTAAAAAATGTTATCACCACAAATTATATGATCTAATATCTATGGACTTTGATGGATTAATAGTTAAGCGAAGTAGTTGTTTATATTATAAAGCCTAAATAGATAGAGCCGTGAGGACCTTAATTAGGATGGAGGTGATCATTTTGACATTATGGAGCTTCTAAATTTTGACATTTTGCCACAACCTATATTCAATCGCATGTCAATCTTTACCATGGCATACATACACACATATATATATACACATATATATAGTTAAATAATTCAAACATATGGTTGATTGAACAAAAACGACACTAATTAATTTACCACCTGCGAAAATTATCCTCATTACTTTATATTGTTTTTGTTCTTTTTTGGGACTTCTTATAAATGATTGTTAGAAGGTGGATAACCTTGGTCTATGGTATGATCTCTCTGCTATTTTGGAACGGTTGGTTAACTTGATTGACGATTAGCGCTCTAATACTAATAAAGCATAGACTATCTTTGGGCAGATTGGGAAAAAGCCTATTCGACGCTCAAATTAGCTCGCGATGTCAAAAAGGTGTGTTTTGTTATCTGCCTCCAAGCAAAGGATGGACAGGTGACTTGATAATTTGATATGTTTGAGCTTATCTCAAGAAAAGTTGCATGATGTAATAAATGTTGAGGTACTTATAGAGTTGGAGAGTGGTATGGATGATAATATCAACCAACTTGAGGGATAATTTGGTTGCCCTACTCTCCGAAAAGATAGCCTTGGGCTTTAATTAATTGACTGGCCCATTAAACGGAGCTAAGATAAGGCCCAATTCTTATCTAAACAAATATAATTAATGTTTTATTAATTGACTCACTTAACTTTTTAGCTTTCTGTTAAAAAATAATCCCTGAAAAAACCACATTTTTGCATGGATAACGTCAATTTGCCGTAATATGGAGTGGTCGTGACCCAATAAATTGACCAGAACTTGCAAAAATATCGATCAGAATGGGTTTGATATAGATCTAGGTTGGGCTAATTTTTCGAATAATAATAGTCTTATTCTTCTCTACATTTTTTTTTAATGTTGAACATAGGTTGGGTTCAAATTTCTTTAAAAAAAAAAAATCAACTATATAATCAGCTAATAATAATAATAATAATAATAATAATAATAATAATAATAATAATAATAATAATAGCAATTTATTTATTTATTTTCTCTTAATATTTAAATTAGTACTGCCTGTTTTCTGAGAACATGCAGCATCCTTATTCCATAACCCTACCACTCTTCTATTGCCTATCCACTGCTTTACTGCCCATATATATTCACACCAAAAAGCATTCCTTAAAACTGTACATTACCACAAGCTTAAGCAAACGATTACTACAGTAAAAAAAAATTCCCTTCTTTTGCTGCACTTGGTAATAATCTGGTTGGTAATAATTTAATTTAATTTTTTTCTCACTTTTGACATATATATATATATATATGGGCCCGACCCTATAAAATGATGCACTGATTGGTGCTTATTTATCACATACAGTAGTGGAAAGGATATGTATGGGAATTACTTGGATGCTTTATTAGGTTTTGACTTCAACAAGCTAAGGGATGGACCTTTCCCATATTGTCATCCAAAGACAAGGAATAAAGAAGCAAAGCTTGGGACATGCACCTTTTTTTAGCAAATAATAATAGAGTTTTTTTTTTCTTTCTTTTTTTTTTTTTTAAGATGGTAACTGAGGATGAGATCCCTTATGAGCTGACCCATCTTGGAAAAAAGGTTTAAAAAATAAGTGAACAAATATTTGCGTGCAAGGGTATATGAGGTAAGAGAACCCAAATGCCCTAATTAGTGGAATTTAAACCTTGCTGTTAAGTGAATACGTATACCACTAAGGTAAATATCACTAGAACCAACTTATAATATGTTGCTATATAATATTATGTAATTGGACCTAGCTAGTCCTAATTCTTAATTTTTTTTTTCAAAAGAAACAGTGTCTTTGGCATGATTATTGCATGATCTCAATTATTAGTAAAGTCTAAGCTAATAGAACAAGTTTAATTGATATACAATGCAATTATATCTTATCTTATCTTTGCATATGATAGGCACAATGGAAGATCATCAGCAATAATGTGCTTTGTACTAATTGTCACCAAAACAGATATTAGTGAATTACCACCTAAAAGTATGCTAATTAAGCATTTCACTACCATTAGTGATCTTGTCACATGTTATTCATTATATTGCTTGGTAGCTCATCTGAAACACTACCTAGCTACATATATATTATGCTTATTATTAACTTCTTTATTGCTTTCAATCATAAAATGCCAACCAAAGATGCATATGCATGGGAGCATTAAACAGGTGGATATGTCATCAATCTCATCCCCACCCCATATATATCCAATGAAGAAGAAAAAGAAAATTAGGGATATGAACAGTACAATATAGGAAAAAAGAATGTTAATTCTCCATTATTAAGTATTCAAAATAATAATCCTTCTCTTGATTCGTACACAACTCAGTTTTCTCAAATTATTTTTTTAAGATTTTGTCCGCTGTTACCACAGATATGCAGATAAACTTATTAAACATTTCATCAAAATGAAAAATATCTTTTTTATAAAAACATTTTAAAATAAACCACCACATTTACATTTTAATTTGGATTATGATCTAGTTTTTATTTATTTATTTATTTTATACTATTTCATTTTTTTGCTTGAATACATATACAAAGCCACATACGCAATATCCATATATCATCTGATCTATTCCTACATTACAATATTCAGATAATTATCCTTCTTTTGATTCATACACAAATTAATTTCCTCATTGTATCTTTGAGGATTTTGTCTGCTGTCACCACAGATATGTAGAAAAGCTTATTAGACAATTCATCAAAATGAAAAACATACATCTTATGTATAAAAACATTTTAAAATTAACCAACACCTTTACATTTTAATTTTGATAATGATCTAGTTTTTCATGCTTTCTTTAATTATATTGCTGTGCTGCAGTGAAAATCACGACTTCATGACGCAAGAGGCATAAAAGGTTACATCATGTTATTTATTTTTATTTTCTTTTTTGCTGCTTGAATTATAGTACATATATACAACCACAGACACAATCTCCATATATCACCCTATTCCTACATTGCAACATTTGGGGTTTTTGAAGGAAGAATTTATGGGTTAAGTAATTAACTATGGGAAACTGTAAATCATTGAAGATGACATTATTTTATTATACACAAATCATACAATTAACAGTTCTTTTGACCATTAATCTAAGCTACAAAAACAGAAACTAATGTAAGTCCAGAAAAGAAATCACAAATCTATATTAATATTTATTTTATTTTATTTTGGTCATTAACCTCATAGTGTGTTGTTTGTATTTGATGAAGTTGCATAAAACCTTCCTCTTAAACTCCCACCAAAATCCTTCTTTACTTTGTCTCTTTCTTTCTTTTTTCTTTACTCACCATTAAATATGAGAAATTGGTCTTGTCATATAAATAGTATTGTGTCTTTATTATATATTCTTCAACTGCTGTACTGGACCATTTTTATCTTAGCCTAGTTGCCTTTATTCAAAGGAAGTAGCAGAGAAACTGTTCTCAGCAATGATCTAACAAAAGGAGGGATCTAATAATATGAGTTGGTGGCTTTTAAAGTGATGACCTCTTTTCTAAAATCATTTATAATATTAATATGTGAAAAAAATTAATAATAATAACCCCATGGTAATTAATTTATTATTTATGTTGTATTTAAATACATTTTTTTACGAAAAAACTTTCTTTATTTCTTTGGCAATATTCGTTGCCCTATATATGTAGTGGAGTATAAACATGTGCTTCTTCTCATTTCATGACTGACATAAATAATGGAATGCACTTCGTGGTGTTATTATTTGCCCAACAAATATCAGATCAGTTCCTTTACCTCTCTTCAATAGTTAGTGAACAATAATGATTATTCTTATCCATACATATACACAAATGTACCACCGATAACTTAATTCGATCATTTTAATTGAGTATGTGACTCTAATAATACTGTTAGTGTTCGTTTGGCCGAACTTATTCTCCCAACTTATATTTTTTCCCTTCACATTCATTTTTCACCATGTACCCACCTCTTTCTCTAACTTCTAAGAAGGTAAAATAAGACTAGATGTATAAGTTACAATTTCGAGCTCCTGATCTACTTCAAGCAGCCCTAGTTAAATTTCTTAGAAGTGAAAAGTGGAGGAATAAAGAGGTGGTAAAAATCAAGAAAAAATGTAGAGGACAAAGTAGAAGTTAGAAAAAGTTTGACCAAACCGACTTTTACGTAGATGGTACTAGTAAATCAAAATGTAAAAAACGATGGAGGGTCACATGTACAGTAGTAGCCCCGTAAGGTACGTTAATTAGCTCGGAAGAAAAAAAACTATTGATGATCGATGGTGTGTGTCAGCGTATGGAAGCAAGCAAGCAAGCAGTGCAATGAAGGTGGGGTGTTATAGTAATTTATAAGGAGAGAGAAAGCAGAGAGCATAATCTTTATTTGTAGATATATGTACTAGTAGTACTTTGGCATATATCTTCAATATTTTTCAGTGAGATGGATGATGATATATAATGGCAGTCACAAGAAGTTTGCAGATCAGAAGAGAAATGAATCAAAAAAGAAAAAAAAGAAAAAAAGGACCTCAAAAATGAGGTGGGGGATCGATATGAATTGAATGATATGATATGATATGATATGAATATGAAACGAAATTATTGGGAATGAATGAAAGGAAGCAAAAAACATCAAAGTGTGGGAGAAAGTTGCAAGTTATAAGGTGAAGGTGCAGTGTGGTGGTGGGTCATTTTTGTAGCAGCAGATGATCAGAAGAATCAAAGACAAAAACCACCCCCTAGCTAGCAACTAATACTGCATGCACAAGACAAGTCCCCCCCTATATATTCATTGTGGTCACACACTTTTGGACCCATCCAATTCCCCAAACATCCCTCCCCCCTTGCCTACACTTGTTTTTTCGTGCTCACTTACGGCTCAATGGGGATGTAAACGAGCCGAGATGAGTTCAGCTAATCAGTTTTGCTGATTAAGACCAGGGTGTAATATAACTCGATATGTTGTAAGATGTTTACTTTCTTTTGGAGGGTTTTAAAGGATTTACGAGTTATGACCCTTTGTAAATGTTGTAATATGTCAAATAGTTACATATTTAAAAATTAAAATTTGCTATTTGAATTAAAATTAATAGTATAAAAAAGGGGCAAATCTGGATGACCCAGGCCACCGGAATGGTAGGCAGGTATATATCGAGCCAAGTTTGAAGTTTTATCGATGTTAAATTCTTATTTTCAAACTTATTGGCCTGGTTTACTTACTACATATAGTATATATTATTATAAAGACATGGGTAATTTCTTAGATATATTGGTTAAAAGCTAGGGTAATTAATAAAATGTTGTTTGTATGTTGGAAATTGTGATTAAGATAACATAACTGAAATCTCATCTACAGGCCGTGTTTGGCACCAAAAGCTAACTTTTGGCAGCTTTTGGGCAAAAGCTACAGTTTAAAGCTTGCAGCTTCTTGTTTTTTCTCTCAGCTACCAAACAAAGATTTTAGCAAAGTTACA